>RXPK01003503.1:0-61820 GCA_004143645.1 Protaetia brevitarsis
TGAATAAAATAATAGTGCTCAACGGAGAGTTTTAAAAACACACAAAACATAATCTCAGATTACCCTCGCGAATTAAATTGGATCAACCACGTAAGTAAATGTGGTGAATAACCGATTTCTAATACCAAAATTGAAAAGGCTTTAATATTAATAAAAAAAAACAAATTTAACCCAAAGGCGCAATAACATCCATTTTTACAACATGGGTTAATTACAAGGTGCACGAAAAAGCGAATTTAAGGTCTCTAAAATAAAACTGCATTGACTCTAAATTAAATAGGACAATGCTTTCTTGCAAAGCAACGATTGTTTGTCAGAAATATCCAAATTACACCACCTTTTGAAATTCTTCCACGTGTTTCACAAATTAAATAACTCGTGGACAAATGCAAGAATTACATTTATTCAAAAACTAAAAGCAAGAACAATCTACTTACCCAACGAGGAATTGATAAAAATAAAAATTGAACCGGAAATTTAACTTAAAATATAATGAAGAAAAAAACTAAAAATATATCTTCCAAACAAAATAATAATTATCTAATCATCTATAATGTGCGCACTTCAATATATTAACAATTATTATAATAAAAGTTCCGTGGTAGACTAAATAAAAGAAAATACAGAATTAAATTTCAATATCAAATGAATTACAAAAAGGCAACCAAGATTTAAAAACACGTCTACTCCGTCAATAGTCGAACAAGAAGTCCTTAACAAAACTCTACAATTGCTTTTCTTCAAAAAAATCCCTCTCTCAAAATCGTACAACGCAGACGTATAACATTAGCGACAATGTTAATAGAATACGCATTAAATCTAGCACAAGCGAACAATAGACAATTGAAATGAATTGATAATAAAAAAATTAACACTTAATTAATTAAATCATACAATTAACTTTTAAATTAAAATTATTCAAAACAAAATTAAAAATTGTGAAGAATTCTCGGTAAATCAAAAAACAGCTGTTTAAGCAAAGAAAACAACCAATAAATAACCAAAAATATGCTAACTTGAAATACACTCAGCGATAAACGGGTTGTCTAACCACAGCAGTATGTTGGAAATATAACTATATAAATAATTAATTCAAACTCATAATACATATCCAAACTTGCCTGATACTTTAATAATTGAGGTTAAAGAAACGTCGAAATATTCGGTAAATATTTGAAAATCATAGTCATCTATCAGTAAATTGTCAAACTAAATTTGCAAGGAAGCTATAATATTCAAATATCCTGGTTATCGTTTAACGTAAAAATCCCTATAATAAATCGCAGATCATCTTCGTGTCGATTTTCATCAGAACCTCTAGGTATTAAAATTCCTAATATAATTAAAAATAATGGCGATTCATACAAACTTAACCCCAAAATTAAACATATCGTGAACATAAATAAAAAAAGTCTAATTTACTTTAAAATGGACAACTAGTAACTGACTTTAAGATACCGTCATTTATCCTAGATGGAGGGCAATACAGTAAATGCTACTGAATATCAACATTCCGAATAATGAAAAATCTCCCGGAGCAAAATATAACAAAATTCCTCTATTAGGCTTTGGAACCGGTTTTAAATGACTTCAAATTATTTTCAATGCATCTAATTCCATAGCAATATATTATATATTGACGTTCTCATATACAGATGTATATAATGAGAAAATAAATCTGAATCTATGAGCTGATACTGAAATTTGTAGTTTACATTATCTCATGCTTTGACATAAAAATAAGTATAAATGGAAAAGAAGCATGAATAGATTTTAGTTATCAAATGAGTATTGTCCCTATTATCTCTCTATTACTTAAAATTACTTTATCACAAACTGCATAAATGGTGCTGCAAACTTCTCCTAGATCCCTCACCACAAACTCCACTAAACTGGACGTACGTTTCAATAACAAAGCTATCATCATCAGCGTCCAGTTTAGTGCAGTTTGTGGTGAGGGGTCTAGGAGAAGTTTGTAGCATTATTAGTACCACAGTTTGGAATATTTTTGTCTTCATAAACGGTGTTTACAATAACTCGCTTACATAATTGGTTATTAATCTGTTATTTATACCATCAATAGCGATATAAAAGTGAGCTCTAGCGAGAAAAAGAATATCACGCTTATTTTACTTCGGCTAAGCTATGACGATTCGTCGAAAGTCAATACATATGGGCTGCGACCTCGTGCATAGATACGCCTATAGCTGATGTCTTTCGCACTTCCAGACGCCCAAAATCCAATCCACAGCTTCCAACTTTTCACCCTGTATATAAACTAAAACTTACATGTCTTCAGCAAAAATCTACCTCCACTGATGATTCTAGAGTTTGAACCAGTATTGCTCGAATCAAAAAGAACAACAATCTTGCTCCTACCGTAACACAAATAGAACACAATCTTTAAGGCGCATGTCTATGCATTTTGTGTTTTATCACAAAGGAACACAAAGAACAAAGCTAGTGTCTATATTGCTACGGAAAATATATCTTCGTCATTTTAAACCTTTACGTCATCATGCAGTACTAACAAAACAGGTTTTTCTATTGAATTATTACAGAAACTACGACTTTCAAAGACATTACATTCGACAGACATATCTATTAAGGGTAAAATGGAAAAAACTGCGCAGCAGAATTCAGAATTGATTACTTTCTTTTGACCCGCCAGACCGCAAAGGAAAACATCGGCTGTCCTGTTTATATGTGCGTTTGTATGTATGTATGTATGTATGTATAACACGCGCGTCTATATGTTTGCCTACAGGTTATTCGATATCGCGGATGTCAGTCTGCTTGCTGTCCGTTATAAAATAATTTGATGTATTACCTCGCTAATGACCCGATGGTGACTATGTAAGTCTGTGCATGCATCGCTATACGTTTTACGTCATATTTCTCACACAATCTATATCTAGATTACGCGATGTAATGTATGTACGGATGTAACGTATGTTATTTGGGGGTTAGAAAATTAATTAGTTTCCTTTCACGTTAAGTTTGCATGCTGAGTTCTTTCGATAAGGGTGTGTTGTAATAGAAATCGTAAGTTGGTTATTTCGTGCGAGCCATGAGAATCAATTTTGCTCGTTAAGAAAGCCCTGGGGTGTTTTATTATTTCTTAAGTAAGTCATTATATACAAAAATCGATGTAGATTCTGATTTAGTAAAACAAGCATATTTTCGAATATACGTTTTACAGTGAGATATAAAATAAAAGCCATAGGTAAATACTATTCAGAGCCTCTTATTGTTAGTAAAAGTCATCTCATGAGCAAGATATTATTATTTTTTTTTTTACGTTAATCTGTAAGTGGTTTTAAACTCCACATATATATATATATACTACCAAAGATGTTTCAATTTATTACTATGTTAAATATTTGTAGCTTTCACTAAGGCGCTTGGAGCCGAACTTTAGGTTTCTAGGGAAGGAAGGAAACATCTGCAGCCTTCCAATACGTAATTAACTTGATTTGTAGCTGGTTCACTAGGTAGATAAATGTGCAATACCTAGTATAGTACCACTCATCATACAAAATCTGAAACTTGTATTTGCGGATAATGTAAAATATCTAGGCATCTCATACATTGATAGATACATAGTTTATTGTGTTGCCAACATGATAAATTGAATACAATAGGGTTGGTACAGGGTTATAACATTAATTGGACTCACATATATGTTTTAAAATTCATCAATAGAGTACTGCACACGATTACCTAACAAGATTTTTTTAACTTTTTGTATAAATTTGGCCTCATATTTCAATGACGCAGGCAACAAATTAAAAAGTATGACTCTCACCGAAGACGCAGCCTTTTT
Source organism: Protaetia brevitarsis (assembly GCA_004143645.1). Classification (NCBI taxonomy): domain Eukaryota; kingdom Metazoa; phylum Arthropoda; class Insecta; order Coleoptera; family Scarabaeidae; genus Protaetia; species Protaetia brevitarsis. The sequence continues at coordinate 3,827 of RXPK01003503.1, forward strand.
AGTCATACTAACTCGATTTGCTGGTATATAATAATAATATAATAATTTTTGTCCCTAGTATCATTGGAATGAGTGTAACAGTTTCTTTCAAAACTGTCCCTGTGCTTAAAGCACATGTAAAATATATTATTGTGATTTTCCCGGCTAATGTTTTTACGAAAAAGAAAAATAAATAAATAACTTTCTTTAATAAAACAGTGCAATCATTAATAACATGTATAATTCATTAACAAGTTTATATCGGGAAACATATAAAAAGTATGAGAACTCTTACTCAAGGTGAGTATACTTATTTGGAATGTTCAAAACAAATATTATCAATTATCTAGTATAATTTTAGATTCTTTAATTGAAAAAGTAACTTTTAAAATATCTCCCGCTATCATAAGAGAATAGAAAACCACCAACCACGTCTACCAACTTATAAAAAATTAAAAAATTCAATCTGATAAGAAATAACAGTAACCTCAAAATAATATCAAAGTTATACATTCATTTATATAAAAATTTAAACAGAGACTTTGACCAGATACCTCGTTTATCGATTTACACAGACACCAGAGTACCTCCAGATGGAATTTCCCTGTAGTGACAATCCAGATTAGCTTTTATATTCACATAAAAGGCTCAGATCAGGAGAATAACATCGGTACCACAAAAATTCAGAGAAACAAACCTCCTTCGTTACATTCAGGATATATGATTAGACTCGGAACAGCAAACACATGTATGATTCTATGTAGACCATGTACCCAGGTATAGTAAACACCAAATTTGTGAATTTATCCCCTTCGATACCAGATATACCACAGCAATTTGGTTTAATTCATTATATTCGATGAGAAATGACACAGCTTTTTCTAAGACTTTTCATCAACCACCTTCATCACCAAGGAATTTCATACATTTCCTTTCAACGAATTACATTGAGTCACTACCCCATTCAAGTAAAATAGAAACCTAGGATACCAGGCTATCGTAGAGTTGTCAAACGATAAATTATATTCAACTTCCATGACTACTAGTGCGAATTAAACCAAATTATACTGGACTTACAAACATAAAATAATAATTACATCTAATATGGTTGGTAGCTTTCCTCTTATGAAACACAGCAATATATACTAGGAAGCGGCAAAAGCGCGCTAATATATCGGTCCAAGCATAGAACCCTGTGGAACATAATCACTGGCAACATTGATAAGAATCCACATTTGAAAAAGATTACCCTCAAAAGAAATCTTGAAAGCTAACCCTTATATGTAGAAAATAACGATTATAGCAATAATATTTATTGACAAGGATAACAGTAGTATACAAAATTGATTTTTTTTATGTACATTTGATGAGAGGTGACCTTTGATAATCCATATATTTTGTCTCGCTGAATTGAAAAACCAAGGTAAATTTCTTTTTTATGGAACCGTTTTTGAGATATTGCGCTTTCTTCTTTTTGATTTTAAAATTTAAAAATCATTTGGAGGTAGATGATGATGATTTTGTCGTTCTTCGTACCAAATGGAAGATATTGAAATAATAAACAAATTCATATAATGGAATCTTAGGCAATAGTCGAGATTAGAAAAAAAATAATTTTTAAGCTGATGCTACGGCCACAGATATATAAAATCAATCGAAAACGACTGGTTTCTTTTCATGTCAGCAAAGTTGAAACTTTTACGTAAAAAATAGCACCAATCAGGAAAAAATAATATTTAGAAGAAAGTAATTGAATATTGACAAGATCATCGTTAATCTTGTCAATAGCATCTCTCCAATCAGATATTTTAAATGAGTAATATATTTGGCAATCATCTGCGTAAAAATGAGATTTGCAATAATGAAGTTGCTGAGATAAAGAGGCGGTGTACAGCGAGAATAGAATTGGCCTCAAAATGGATCCCTGCGGGACACCCCGCAGCACTGATAACGGTTGCGAAATGACAGCACTTAATTTCACAAGCTGCGACCTGCCGGAAAGAAAACTGGGGAGCAAGTCCAAAATCCGTAGAACCTAAAATTTTTGTCAAAGAACTTTGATAGTGTAATATAAGCCTTATGGCTTTTGATCTAAATGATTATGTTTCATGTTTACTTCGATTTACACTTTACAAAATCAAACTTCGTAAAATTTATACTCTCTGTGGCTAATTTCTTGACGAAACTAACAAATATTTCTGCATTAAACATGTACAACCTTTACTCCATTATCCTTTTCAATATACTGAAGTTATTCCTATACAACTGTAAGGTATATTACATACTATAATGTATTTGGAGTAGACTGAGTTCTCGTCGTCGAATCTTATGTTAATTTGTAGACAATTCTTAGTAGGTATTTTTTTAAAAATATCTTTCTGTTGTGTAGTTGCTTATTAGATGTCAAGGTAAATAACTCGCCTAATATAAAAATTAAAATTTCGTTTATGAGGCGACTTTTACAGATTTATAGATTCCTAGAGATGTACTATCGCCCCTTCCCTATGATGATGATAGATGCAGAGAAGACCGTAAACGCCCTGTATAGTTGCCTGCGTGATTTGTTATTAACAAGAAAGTAAAACGAAAAACTATGCGTTTTCAATTTTCCGAAACACTGCATTAATACAATCACAAAAGGGCTTTCCGATTGCATTGTATATCCATTCTAAACTATCCGCTCTGTTGTTCTGAGTTGCATAAAATCGGTCGACGAACTGAACGAATATGATTCTGGCTCTGGTTTTGTCATGATTTCACGAACCGAAATTCAGTTCTCGCCGATCCGTTAATAGAGTCGATATTTGCAGTATTCATACTCGTTGATAGTCCGATTAGCTGGCGAAAATTCGTTTTCCGAACGGGTGGTACGTGCAGATTGGCGGTTTCTGCCATCCAGGATGTGTATTTCGGTTGTAAATATGGTGTGCGCAGTCGATAGAACGATTTTACCACAATTCTACAAAATATTATTGAAATAAAACAGAAATAATTTATCGGTGAAAGAATAAACGAAATTTGAATTTGATGTTCCTCTGTATATTATTCACTATTATTTGTTAATACTTATTAATTAAAATTATATAATGGTTTTAATCATCTAAAGTTGTTATACGCAAAGGGAAAGACGAAATCGCAATACGTATATGATTTCTCAAATTTTATAAGTTTTCATAAATAGATTATTTATTAATAAATGAACCTTATTAAATATAACCATGTTGTGGTGACAACCGATAATAAATTGTAAGAAGTTAAAGTGATAGATAGTGTACTCTTATACAAATTATTCCTTCTCAGAGTGCGTGTTTGGAGTTTCCGGGCAGAAAATAGACAGTGATATATAAAATTGAGTGCAACTTGTGGAACAGGATAAAACATCTATTCCACCTGGGATCTTCTCATATCTTTGCACTTTTTAAAAGGAATAGAATTGAACAGCCAACTGTAAAACAGCAAGAATAGGGGACACAATAGATCTCATAAGTCGTACTGTACTATCACTCACCATATGCTCGGATACGTCGATTAGTGTTTCAAATTGCCCACTTTTTCATCTGAGAAAATCTTATACAGCGTGCCCCAAATTTGAAATGTGACGTCATCGACAATTTTTTTAAATGGCAGCCCTAATTTTTTTGTAATTATTTTTAAAGGGTACATCAAATTACACATGCGTACCAAATTTCAAGTTTTTATTCCTTTTCATTAAAAAGATATTCAACAATAACTTATTCGAAAAATGAAGAAATCTGATTCATATCAATCATATCTTTTCTACAATAAATATTCAAAATGTTGTCCATGTACTTCCTGACAATACCCTAAACGGAACCGAAACTCATTTTGAACATTTCTAATTACTTCAGCGGAAATTAGCCTACACTCCTGTCTTATTTGTTCTTTCAACACCTCAATATTTTTCGGTTTGGTTTTAAAAACTTTGCCTTTCAAGTACCCCATAAAAATAGTTCATTGGTGTTAAATCCGGAGACCTGGGTGGCCATTTCAAAGGTCCTCTTCTACCAATCCATCTGCCTGGAAATACATCATCTAGATACTCACGGACAGGTCTTGCAAAATGAGGAGGCGCGCCGTCTTGTTAGAACCAGATGTTTCTATTCTGGACATCAGCTTCAAGCGGATCAGGGAATAGAGTAGCCATATTCGGAACTAGTTCTTCCTGCAAGAATTCTAAATATCTCGCTCCATTGAGATTTTCTTGGAAGAAAATTGGTCCTATTACTCGATCACCAACAATGCCTGCCTAAACATTGACATTTTCTGGATGTTGAGTGTGGCCTTCCCTCATCCATCGTGGGTTGTTGTCTGCCCAATAACGACAGTTTTGACGATTTACCTCACCGTTTAACATAAACGTTGATTCGTCAGAAAATAGAATGTTTTCTATGTTTGCAACATTTCTGTCTAGTAGATCCATCATTTGTTCGCAAAACTGAAGTCTTCGATCCGGATAATCTTCGGTGAGTTCCTGGAGGATTGTCAATTTATAGGGATAAAATTTGTGCGCTTTAAGAGATTTTGCCACCGAAGACTGGCTAATTTCGGTTCCCTACCTATCAGCCTACTGGAGATAAGGATTTTTTTGACAGGAAAAGTACTTAAGTTTTACGTCTTCATTGAGCGCACTCTGACGATGATTATTTGTTTTTCTTAAATGCCGTTTCCCGAAACTGTTTTTCAATCTTGCTTACGTACTTGAGATATGGGTGGTAAATCAGGTACTCTCTCTGAATAAATAAGTAACTTCATTTTGTGTCTTGTCCTATCTCCGTAGCCATCATCATTAAATTTCAATTTTGTGGTTTCAGTTCAATACGGCATTATGGTGGATTTTTCAACAAACGGTGTTTCTCACGAAACGACAAACTAAAAAGTGTCCTCGCTCAATACGAGTCGAATACTAGCTTTACTTCTTACTTTGTTTTTTGACATTGTGATAAGACGTCAACCTGGTTTGACAAAAAAAATGATAAACAAACCCTTTGACGTGCCATTTTTAAACTTCATAAAAATAAATTTGAATCAGTTCTTATTTTTCGAAGTAGTTATTGTTAATTTCTTTTTAATGACAAGGAATAAAAACTTGAAATTTGGTACACATATGCAATTTGATATACCCTTTAAGAATAGTTATAAAAAAATAGGGTTACCGTTTAAAAAAATTGTCGATGACGTCATATCTCAAATTTGGGACATGCTGTATAAAATTTTCTCAGATGAAAATGTGGGCAATTTAAAATACTAATCGACGTGTCCGAGCATATTTCCGGAAAAAATACTGTCTTCGCTTTACAGAATTTATTCAGATTATCAGACTCACCTGTACTATACTAATTTGTAAACAAAATCAATTCTATTGTTATTTTAGATATAAATTTCACATTTTCGATACCGTTTTTGTAATGAAATGAGGTTACACACTTAAACAAATTTTAGTAAAATTCTTGTACAAAGAACAATTTTGTGCAGTTAAAATCGTACAAGTACATTTTATTCTTAGAAGTTATGTTCTCACTATAGGTATTTTAGTAATTATTCTATTTATAGTTATTACTACCGAACTAAATTATTAAAACTTCAAATAAAAAAAAAACATACGTTTAACAGGTACTATGTGACTAAAGTCAATCAAAAAGCTGTTATTAAAAGAGTTATATTTAAATTGAAAATATGTTTCTTCCATTTGAACTCACTCTTATTATTTTCGTCAAATTAACTTCCTGTTAACGAGGTTTCAACAAAATTTCAAATTGTATTTACTTAAGCTTTCAGTGTTTATTTTAATTTGAACATTTTAAGAGCGTTCACAATTTCTGTTTGTCGAGTTAAACGGAATTTAGTTAATTATTCGTAAACTTCGGGCAACTTGTTTATTTTCGGAATTATACTTTCAAATGAAAACTAAATTCATTTAATTGGTTGTTGATCTGGCATTTCAAATGTTCTTTATTAGTTTCTTTTAAAACCTGAAATTTATATGTATTACTATTTTGTTATATGACCGAATATACGATACGCGCAATAGTACTTTTTAAAGGTTATTTTATAAAAAAAAATTGTGCATATTAGCATTATTATAGAATTAGTAGATACATATTTTTGTAGGCATCAGATTCTTTTTTACAGATTCCAAAGTTTATTTTTAGTTTGACTACACAATAGAATAAACAAGAACGGAGTGACGTCATTCGCGGAATCCCTCCTAAGGGATGTTGCCAGGAGCAGTGTCTGTTATTGTGTTTGTGTTTGGTTTAAATATTGTAATCGGGATTATTTATTTATATCGTTTCGGTCCTGTGTCATTTCAATCATATAATTGACATGATATTTGCGCTTCTTAGGGAAACCGGGTGGCCGGAAGGGGTAGCAGTGATACTTGTCGAATATTTGTAATTCAAAAAATATTACGTATTTATATAAACTCAATTTTAACCACTCATTTAGAGGCCTTAAAAAAAAGAAACTAAAATCTGACTTTATATGGAATCTATATCTTTCGAGTCACTAATAATATCTCTTTAAAAATAATCTGTTCAAACAAAAATCAATTATACATGATTATTACACTAGAAACAAAACGATTACTGCTACCCTAAAAGCTAGACTAACTTTGACTCAAAATAGTCTAAATTATGTGTTTAAAATTTATCAATGTTTACCAAATGAGCTCAAAATAATCAATTCTTTGGCAACTTTTCGCAAGAAATTATTTAGTTTTTTGTTTGTAGTCTAGTCTACCCTATAATCTCCAAGACTTTCTTGATTGCAAGTAATTGTATTTGATGATTGATTTATGACGTATTGTACTGGTATTGTTATTATTTTTTCCACTCAAGCGACAATAAATATAATAATACTATTTAATAAATAATAATTTATTTGAATCATAAGACATGAGAAACACGCATAAGTTTCCTCATATTGCTAAATTATTACAAATAAAAAATTAAAACTAAAAAATAAGAAGATATGTCTGCACATATTCGTCCAAAGTATAAAAAGCACCTTTAGATCAATATTCCTTTACAAAAGTTTTAAATTTTTTGATATTTTCGCATTCCTTAATCCGGACAGGTAAAGCGTTAAATAATTTTAAACCAATACATTCTGGTGACTTCTTGGTTACATTTAATCTAGCAAAAGGAATGCGAAAATCCCCATACGATTTTGTCTTGTAATGGTGAATGTCACCATTTCTAACAAATTTGTCCATATTTTTAAAAACATATACACACATTTCCAATATAAACTTGTAAGTGTTAATATTTTGTACTCTTTAAATATATTCCTACACGACTGCGTTGTACCCACTCCTGGGATTATTCTTAAAATGCTCTTCTGCGCAATGAAAACATTTCCCACTAATGTTGAGTCGCCCCAGAAACATAACCCGTAACGCAATCTAGATTCAACCAAAGCGCAATAAATCGTCACAAGTTATTCTGGTGTTAGTACGTATCTCACGTTACGGAAAAGGTATGCCAAAGGGTTTAATTTAGCAATTAGTTTAGTCAGAATGACCTTTCCAATTTAAATTCTGATCAAGTATTAATCCTAGGAATTTACTTTTATCCGCTTGTGCGATTAGATCATCATCCACCCGAAGATCCAGTGATGGAGCAACCCTCTGATAATTATGAAACAACGAATTCCATTTTATTTTTATTGAGCAATAGACCATGGTTGTAAAGCCAGCTCTCCAGTTTGCACAACAAATCATTGCACCTATGCTCCAGCTCATCTCGATCTTTGTCAGACAAAATTATGGACGTGTCATCCGCATAAAAATTAAAGTTGGCCCCCGCATCTACAACAATATTCTCTACATCATTTATATAAAGTAAAAAGAGAATCGGACCGAGTACCGACCCCTGCGGGACACCTAATTCATTCTTTAAACGTGTCGAGGTAATCATTTCATTGGGGCCTTCTAAATTAAAATTAACGGAAACATATTGCTTTCTATTACTAAGAAAGGAAGATATCCATTGATGCGCTGGCCCTATAACACCAGACTCATATAATTTATTCAGCAATACTATATGATTGACACAGTCGAATGCCTTGCTGAGATCACAAAAGATCGCAACAGGACACTCGCCCTCATCCAGAAACCCCAGGATTCTACTGTAAAAATAATCCATATCAGTAAACGTCGATCTCTTCTGCATAAAGCCATGTTGATTCTTAGTAATTATCTCAAAACGTTTCAAGAATCCCTGCAATCGCGTTAGAAAAGCATATTCAAAAATCTTAGAAAAAGCCGAAGTCAGGGCAACCGGTCTGTAATTGTATATATCATGTGGACTATCTCTCTTAAGCACCGGAATTACTTTATTGACTCTTAACAACTTCGGGAAACACCATTTAAAGGATAAGTTAATTAAATATTGGAGGGGGTTAACAATAGCGTTTGCAACTCTTTTAACTATTACTGTCGGAATTTCATCAGCACCTGCAGACCATTTACATTTAATATTTTTTAACAAAATTGAAGTTACTTCCTCTACCGTTAAAGGAGACAAAAAAAGACTGTTGGCAAACAGCTTTTCCCTTCTTAACAGGTCTGCCTTGGTTCTTATTTGATGTAGTTATTCTTAGGAATGTCATTAAAATAGTTCTTCAATAAATCTACAATTAATTTAGAGTCCGTAATTGTCTCGTTATATATTATTATTATTCGATTAAAACTGTCAATCTAACCAATTCTAGTACTTTCAGTTAAAAATATATCCGTTACATCCATTCTAATGCACGAAATCGGGGAAAAACGATAAAAATATCCTGAAGGAGATAGGAGGTATCAAAGAACACGACTCTGAGGTAGGAACCGCTAAATCCGTATTTGCTCGAATTCACACGGGAAAATCGGAATCCACCTCAAATCTTATTAGGGATCGTCAATCGTTCTACCTCATCCACGGCGGGAGTTTTCGCTAAACCGAACAACCCTCATAGTATTTTTTTGAGAGCAACGGATCCTGGGTTTTGTCTTGCCTTATTTCGATGTTTACAAGACCTTAGTATCGGGCAGTGGCGGTTCGTGAGTTATGAAAGGGGGTTGGCACAATATAAGAACTATTTTTTGTACATAAAATCCATTCTCCTATTTTTCATACTAGAAAAGACGTCTATGACTTTGTTGTAAAAATGCGTTCAGTCGATCTTCCGACATTGTGCTTCTCAGAGAAGTTTTAATACGTTTGAGGGTGGAAAAACATCGTTCACATACTGCTGTCGACATGGGGATTGTACAAATAATATCCAACAGTTTATATGTTTCCGTCAAAACTTTTTTTAAGTTATTGTGTGTTATGAACACTAAAAGGGGCAAAACACCACCTACATCTACGTCACACATGTCATCGCGCTCATAAATTATTGAAAGTTCACTTTTCAATTTTACGCTGTCCAATATAGGATAAGATTTCACATTTTTTTATACACATAATTAACCGACGCAAAAAATGACGATTTTTTCCACATGTTCGTTGTACTTCATTTTATGTCGCAAATAAGCACTGTCTAACTAATCACGTATGTCCACTTTGCCTAGAACATTAAAATCCACTTATGCATTCATGTGAGAAACGGAATTTTCGTGTTTCTTTGCCCTCTCTGCGATATGCTTTAAATCATTTAATCCTTGTTTATTCCACGCACTGACCTCTTTCTTAAAAATGAAGCAGATAAAACAAAATAGTTTATTTGTTAGTGAACATCCGCACATCCACTCATATTTTTATTAAATACTCTATTGTAAGTTCGAGTTTTACTTGTGGAAGATTGTTTGAAGATCATCATTCCTTTCTCTTTAATTAAAAGTTTTTCCTCAAATGAAAGCGGGTTTTTTTTTTAAGATTTTGCACTCAATTAACTTCCATCATTAATAATAAACGTCACTTCAAGCCTTTGAAATCACACATGCACGGTACGCGTTGAAAACGATGCAGTCGCAGCGAATGCAATACGCTAACTGGGGACACGGCATTGCGTGCCCCTGAAGCGACCGTATAAGCGCATATAGCGAAGATAAACGGAGTCGTCCGATTCATACTCCAAATAGGTACATCGGAAAGAGTGCCCCGGAACATAGTTCGCTTCGCATATACGCTAGCGTCTGCGGTGCGGAAGGAAACTTTGACACCATCGTTATAAAAATACGTAAAAATAATAAAATAAAATAATGCACTGAATTACATGCGAATTTCCTTCTGTGTTTATCTTAGTGGTTGGGTGGGCACGTGCCCTTGTGCCCTTTAGTACCATCCGCCACTGGTATCGGGGGTTGTATCAGAATTTGTTTGTTCCATCTTTATTGTTGCAGAACATTGGTTGGTTGGCGTGCGTGCAAGAAGCTTTCTGTTTGTTTCTATATGATCTCCGTATCGTTTATTGGTTTAAGAAAGTCGGTTTTATTTCTTTGTATTGTTTGCTATAATGTTGTTAAGAATTCTACACAATTCTGACATAAACCTTGGTAAGATTACGAAGCCTGGCTTATCTCCACTTTATCAGTTTATCTCTCTCTCTTTCTTTTCCTAACAAGTCCTCAATTAAAGCACAATTCAAAGTTGCTTTTAATTCAGTCACCGCAGCATTCGCACCTAAAATTTCATTCTTCTGTAACCTTTGCGGGACCAGCGACTGCTTTATTTATATCTTCACAATGTACCGCAAGCTCTTTTTTACGATTAATTAACCCGAAGCGGTCGAATAAAACTGCGCCTTAATTACACCTAGCGAAAACGAAAATCTTAAGCCAAAGGAATAAAAGGGAAAAGTGTCCGGACGAACAGTACCCTTATCAGACGCCGTAAATATCCGACTTTAGAAGCTTTTAGAGCGTTCCTTCCTTTCTGCTCCGTTGTTATTGGAAGATTTGCAGTCTTCCACTCAATTCATCGTTAAATGAGTTTTCGATTCGATTTTCCTTAAATTTAATATACCCGCGCACCGATTTTGTTCGAATTTGGGAGAGCTTCAAAATGACCAGTGGGGTGAGGATAATGTTTTATGAAAATGGCTACCTCTTGAATGGTGTGAAAGAATGACAAATGTTGCGAAATAAAATTGTTTACGGACTTATCCTAATTGTTTTTTTCCTTTCTTGGCCTCAGAATTTATGTAAAATTAGTAGAATATAATTGGATTGTATAATAATATTAAGATTTCTTTCTTCAAAAGATGTATATACATGACAGTGCGCTACCAACCGGGGCGCAAAGATTGTTGACGATTAGGACCGCGAACGTGTATTTATCTATTTCGGCTGACGCGGCGTGTATGACTTCGGATATAATACCGGAAGATTTACGTTTGAGGGAATCTAAGTTTCGTAACCATACAAACAGTTTGAGGGTTCAATTACGTTAATGGGAATTAAACTAGAGCTGGGCGATTTAGAAAGACAAGTATATATATATAGGAGAGCTAATTAATTTCGCGGAATTAAAAAGTATTACTTATACAAAAATTATGGGTGCTTTTGGATGCAAATGTAGGTACTACATGTAAAGCAAGAGCGGGTGTCATTCTTTTAAACGCGTCATTGCGACATTTATTTTAAATTGAAAAGTAAGTTCTTCCAATTACTTGATGAATGTATCAGGTTTTACAATTTGGAAATACCTTATTACCTCAACTGGTATTTGGTGGTACAGTTTAATTTATTTTAGAAATTCAGTATTCGATGCATTAAGTTATACTGATCTGAAACAAGCTTTGGGTATTTGCAGGAGTTATAATACCGTGAAATGTGGAGCTTGATTATGCCAGTAATGAATTATTGCCACCCTGTTATAAAAAAGAATTATGCAAAAATGGCCACTGATAATAACCAGCCAGAAGTATCTAGCATAATGGAAACAAGTTTCAAAAAATTTCAGAAAGAATTTACAAAGATATCACAAGGACTATAGCGTAATAATAGACACATGAATAAATAACTGATTACACTGCACTACATGAGATTTCATTGATTCGGATTGTGATAAAACATTGTAGCATTTCATATTATTACTTAGTATTAAAACAAAATTTTTGATAGAATATATTTATTCATTATAAGAAACTTTTATACAAGATTGTATCTTAGTTTTCCAACAGACTGTAGTTTCCTTCTGTCAGGCATACCACCTGTTTCACTTTGGGGAATTTGAACTTTCAATTTTTGTTAACACTTAAAAACTTACAGACAGCTCACTCTTATTTCCTCGTTATTTTTTAACTTTGGCCATTTTGTATTAGGTTTGGCCAAAGAAAGTCTACGAAAAAATATAAAAAATAATCTGAAATAAAATGGTTACACTTACATGCTTAATCTTGCTTTAAATTTCAACATAATTATGAATTTCTATAAGTAAGAAGTGAACTTAGAAAATTTAACCATGTAGTCAGTTTTTGTTATCTCCGTATGAAGATATAGATTAATGAAATTTTACATACTCTAATCACCTTCATTATTTCAATTTCAAGTATATTTTAACCACCTTCATTAAGAAGATCTAAGCTTGAATACCAAATATTTTCTAACCACCTTCGCTAAGAAGACTTACTGGTCCTGGGGGCATTTCACCTATCGTAACTAGCTATCGCTTCTGACGCCGAAACGAACAGCCATTAAATCATCCAATATAATAAGATTAAACAAAGCGTGTGATCGGAACTAGGTTTAAGGAACACAAAACAAGTTATCGCTATGGGAGACTTGAATCACCCAACGCGTTGCAAAACATATAAACAATAACGACCATAAAATTGACATAGTAAACGTAGTATTAATAAAAAAATGTACAATCACCGAAAGAGTTATACGCATGCACTATATATACGGATGAAACAGTCGGTCTATAGTCAGGGCATCGCAGGTCGAACTATTCGAGAAGGGAGATAGTATGAGTTTCTCTATTTCGTTAACAAAATGCAACTGCATGCTGTCGAGTGAAGTGCTGTATCACATGGTCAATCATCACCCAATGCATGCCTACTTCTCACTTGTCGAATGGTTCCGACATACGATACCTTGACCATAGGTCGACTGATCTGTATATGAAAATACACAAAGCGATTGCAGATTCTGAGTGAGCGATGACACCCTTTTGCTCTTTAAAATTCAGATATCTCAAGGGTAATGTTTCGGATGTTGGGCAACCCTTCTTACCTGGTGTTTAAAGTGGTTGTCTATCTTGCTTTCATTAGTGTGTTGCGCAAATTAGCTTCGTTTACGTGAATGACAATGCTCAGAATTTGTAAACAAATAAAAGGTATTTTTTTCCTTTGAATGAAAATGTTAACATGAGAACATGCAAAATAAAGCAGTGTGCATGGAATTTTTTGAACTAACTTTTACTATAAAATATCAGGTGAGTATTATCTTTGTCTTATTAATGTACTGTACTTGTTATAGATTAATCCTGTTTTAGGAAAGCATTTCCTTTATTGAAATCAATAAACTTATTTCTTTTCAGGTTTTCAAGAACAAAAGTGAACCTACCAGCCAACAATTCTTTGATTAACGTTTTATTAACAGTCAGAACTAATCTTACGTCAAAAATTACTTATTTATAACTTATTTTAGGTGAGAATACAAAAATAATTGAATTTAAAGGTTATTAGCAATGGTATTATTCAGAAATTAACGAAATTAATTGAAATTTTACCGACTAAAATTAAGAAAACATGAATTTTATTTAAGACATTTTAAGGTAAATATCCTTTTCTCTCTCCGATTTAATATTAAAAGTAATTTTACTAGCTTGAATGATTCTAACTTGCTTGTAGGGTGCATTATGTCTGGGATGTATCTGTTCCCCGGATCGATTTCGGTTCAAGAAAATCGGGATGGCGGTATCTGTTCTGGATACTCTGGAACAGCATATTGCAACTTCTCCGTCTCCTGAAGGAATTTATCTGGTCCGGATTTTCGATAAACGGAGTTTGTGTCAGGTTCAGGCATTGATTTTGCGGATTCTGGGTGTGCAAACAGATATTTATTGATTTTTAATTCTAGTTTTTTTAACGATGTATACTTTGTAATTAGAATTTTCTATGTTGAGTAATTGAATTGAGATCTTTCCTCTTAGAAGGTCTGTTGGTTTTCAAGTTTTTCATCAAGAGACGCTTCTTCACATTCTACGCCTCCTTGCGAAATTTTGGATCCTCAAATCAAGACATGGCATTACAGTCACATGATTTGACAATCGAAGTCTCATAGCGTCAGTTACGATATGTGGAACTTATTTTCAAAATGCAATTTCTGCAAAAAAAAAAAAATCGTTATTGAACACATTACACTGTTGAAAATTTTAACACTTTTTTGACTAATTTAATAGTCAGGAGAGGTCCACACTCTTTTCGTTTTTTAATTTGATTTTAAAATGATTTTTTGAGAGCCATTATAAAATTAAGTGAATGTTTATGCTATTTGATTCAAGTCTAAACTAATTGCGTAAATAGATTGTTCCCATACATCTTTAAGATGTTGAAATTTTTTTGTCCACTGGAATTAACGTTTAATAACACGAGGTTACACTTTGCACGTCAGTTACATTTGGTGGTTTGTTTGGATATGTTTAATACGGAGAATCAAACACGAAACAGATACACGTGCAATGCAGGTGGTGCGTATAAATGCAATACCGTATTAGAATAGGTGGGGTTTCTATATTTCTATCCGAGGGAAAAATTCTGATTGGTTGACGCTTCTGAATGTCTAGAAAATAGTCAATCGTCATATCTGAACAAAGAATCCACACGAAATTCTAGTCATTTCTGTTCTATTAAATACGCGTAGTCAACTCGTCTGCAAAGTTTGGAAAAATCAACACTAAAATATTTGACTAGCGCAAAATTAACGCCAACACCGTAATATTTTCAACAGTGTAGGTTCCTTACGTCGGTCTTTTTCGATTCATACATACATTTCTAGCCAAAACGCATTTACTACCGTTCCAAAGCAGGTCTTAATTTTACCTTTCATTTCAAACTGCAATATCTACATTATTTTTTATTTTCAAATCGCAGTTTCTGCATTCTTTTTTTCAAATTGCAATTTCTACGAACTAGTTATCGTTTTTTTCTGGTTTAGTCAAACAATATTAATATCTTTACGTACAAAATAGCATAGTTTTTTTTTGTTATTTTACAAATTCCGCCCAAATTACCAGATAACGTAACAAGTTTACGATCTTCTGCCGACGGTTGCGCAGAGCAAAATAAAAACTGTCATGTTATACATTCGATGTGTTTTTGGTTATACATGATGCTCCTGAAAACCTTGACACTTAACGTAATTTTTCCGTAAGGGGCATTTTACATGCCTGCAGATCGTATCTTTGGTCAAATAGAAAAAAAAAATACAGAAAAAGAAGTCAGATTGTGTTAAAAGTGGATTATGAATAAATTCTTAGAGAAGTAGGAAGAGATTGGGAGAAGAGTGGGTGGTCTGGGACATTAACAAGATGGGTGACGCTAA
Organism: Protaetia brevitarsis; assembly: GCA_004143645.1. Classification (NCBI taxonomy): domain Eukaryota; kingdom Metazoa; phylum Arthropoda; class Insecta; order Coleoptera; family Scarabaeidae; genus Protaetia; species Protaetia brevitarsis. The sequence continues at coordinate 19,305 of RXPK01003503.1, forward strand.
CTGTAAAAAACTTACTAGAATTAGTAATATGAAAAGAATTTTTATTAAAAAGGAAATAAATACGAAAAACAAAATAAAGTAATTAAAGTGAAAATGGAAGAAAATTACCGAATGATGATATATCAAACGAATTTATGACCATAATGAAAAAAAAAGTATCCATCAGCTCTGTGACTGTTGAGAAATTGCCGCTAGAAAATAAAGTAAAACCACTTAAGTTGAAAAACATTGAGATCCTGATGACGCTCTATGACGAAGAGTGGAAAAATGTCGAGAAGTTTGTTTTTTACAAAAATCTTTTAGAAAAAAGTGAGGTTGTAAGTAGCTGTTACAATCATAAGGCAGATGATGAAGAAATAATTGCGACTGTTTAGAAGATGACTGCGGAGTAAAACTATAACAGCAGTATTTTTATAAATAAAAAAAGTAAAACAGAAATTCGTTTGCTTTTTCTTCAAATGCAATTTTACTAAATTTTATTTTCAAAATGAAATAAATGTCAGTTTTATTTTCAAAATGCAATTTATTTTTGTATTTTTCTCTGTTTTTGTTACAAATATAATTTTTCAACAATTGTTTCGCGATATTTGTTTTAGAGATCTTAATTTTCCTTTTACTCTAAAATGTAAGTTCAAAAAAAAATAATGTTTTTACTGAGCCGAGTTTAATTGCAATTTTCTCGAAAAACCGTTTTTGTCAGAAATTGCGTTTTGGAAAAAAGCTCCATATATAGTAACGTTCAAAATTCGGATTTGTAATCCACTGATTTAATGAAGAAATTTTTCCTTTCATTTGAAAAACATTGAACCTATTGCTAATATTCTTTTTATAATTTTACAATTTGATTAAATTCTTACATTAAATTAACATGGTTTTGCTTTTTGACATGTGCATAAATTGTTGTTCATAGATGGCGCACTCATCTGACCTTTTATTTTTCTTTAATTATTTAATTGAGATTATTGTATTTTAAATTGCTATTTCACACACAAGATTCTTATATGCCTTTATGTTCCCGATTGATAAATTTTGTTCTTTGAGAACTGATTTTTTTTTTAATTTTCAATGGGATATCACATTTATCAAATTCCTTACTAATCTCACGTAATAATCCCTAAAATAAACACTCATGTTATCCATAATGATGACACATCCCCTAGTAAATACCAAGTTATTCGTGGGCAAAAGAGAAAAAAAATATATACTCTGCACATCTAAAGTTTACTACGAATTTCCTGCTCGTACGTTGTAAATAATTTCGTCGGGAGCCATAACAACTGTCACGTTCACCCTCGTTTTTAATCGCGTCCGTGGAGACCCATACTTCTCCCACTCGTACGAAAAAAAAGGGGAAGAAACGAGAAAAACGCGTAACAATATCCAAGGGCGGCTATGAAAATATATTCTGCCTAAATCATCTGCTGGTTTCATTTAACTAAGCGGCTATTTTTGAAAATTCTCATTCCGGGAACGGATTATGCGCGAGAGTCAACCGGAAGGATGTTATTAAGGTGCGATTATACGGGAAACGATTACGATACGCGCTTACCACTTCAGGAGACGAGATTGGAGTTGCAAATTCTCGCAGAATGTCATAAAGTTTTCGCATAAATACGTGTATTAATGAGGAGCGTTTGTTTTTGTTAAGGATTACGAATAGTCGACTTAGAAGGGTGGTATTATACTGAAGTGTATTAACGCGGAAAAGTGCTTCGTGGGAAGATTGCTGAGAATCGCTGAGAGCTTTTATGAAAAGTATTCGCGAAGAGGTGTGATTATCGGGAACATAAAATCGGATAGAATGGGAAATTCTTATTGTTAGTTAGATTGGCAAACTCAGAACGTTTAGACTGAATATGACGATATTGTGAACTTTAAACGAAGAAGGAGATAAAGAAGCACCAAACTTCAACAATGAATGTGTTTGAATTTAATGTCTGTGGCAAAAACATGTTAGCATCTTGGAAGATTTGACAGAAGACATAGGGAAAGCTAGCTTATTCTAAAAATGACTCGATATTTAACGCATTTATTTAATTATAATGTGCAATTTGATACACATAGGAAGTATGAATACACTAAAAAATATTTATAAACATTTATAAATAGAGACTAAATGCATGCATAAAAACTCGCCGTAGTTGCCATACATATTGCACTGCCCTTCTCTCCTGCACGCAATCTTCCAAGCAAACTTCAAGCGGCAGTACTAATCTGGCACGCATTAATGAATGTAGGTCTCCGCTGCTCCCACTTATTTCACTTCACCTCGATCTTTTATTTATTTTTTTTTAATTTTTGTGTAATTTTTGTGGTTATTTAATTTTTTTTTCTTATTGGTTGTCTTATATTTGCTTTTTCAAACTAGCCCAGTCTTAAACATTAAACACAACCGTGAATCCACGTGTTTGTCTCGCCAATTGTCAAAATGTAATAACAATTCTTATATTTACGCAGCTAGAGCCGTATAATTGTTTTTGCAAAAAGCTTTTGGTGACCAGCGTGTAAGCAATAGCATTACCCCTCCGATCCCCAGATTTAACGCCCTTAATGTTTTATGACTCTATGAGGGACAAAAATTCTGATGTCGCCAGTTGTAAGAAAAACGATTGTAGAAGTTTGTTCTAGAGTTCCTTGTTCAACTGTTAACATGAGTACACGTATTATTGTATATTGTTGATGCTTTTTAGTAATTCATTTTGATATTCTAAATTTTCGCATAAAATGAATTTTATATAGTCTATCAAGAAATTCATTTAGTAATAATTGTTAATATATTGACGTGTACACATTGTAGATATAAGATCATTTATTATTTTTGTGCAGGAAGATATATTTTAGTTATCTATCGCCTCGGTTTGAGTGAGTAGAAGCATTGTGCTTGCTTTTAGTTTTTCATTCTTATTATTTACTAGAATTTGTCCACGGTCAGTTTGATTTAATTTGTTGAAACCACGTGGATTGAAATTGGTATATTTAGGATTATCTTCCTGCACAAACAGAACTTTTGCTTTGTATAGGAATAGCATTATCCTATTGTAATTTAGAATCAAGTGCAGTTTTAATTTAGGCCAGAACCTTCAGTTCACGGTTTTTTTTCTGCACTATCTGTAATTAAACCCATTTTTAAAAATAAAATTGATTGTTAATTAGCTTCTTTGGGCTAAAAAAATTCTGTTCTTTTATTTTAAATTTAAACCTTTTCAATTTTTCGGGTATTTAAGAAAGTCTGATTTCTATCACTCACAATTTACTTTTCGCGGTTAGATTCAAGTTTTAATTTGCGAGGGTAACTCTGAGGTTAATAGTTCTTTTGCGCTCTTCTAAAATGTTATCCGTTGAGTTAGCTATTTTAATTTTCTTTTTCATTTTAAAAATTCAGTTTTGCATTTTCATTAATTTAGTCAGCACACAGCAGTACCTACCAGTGTAAATGAGGTGTAGTATCACGTACTCAAACGAATACATCCGCTTACCAATCACCCCGCTTACACCTTATCTACGCAACATAAAACGTACACAACATCGATTTATTACCTGAATCTTGCCGACCGGTGGCGACACAACGAGGAAGATACGCATGGTGGCTTTCAGGAAGTCGTCCCTATTGGCGTTCCTTGCCTCATCCTTTTTGCCGAATCGCTTGTGGCCGAAAGGCGCGCCGGATTTGACCGATCGCTCTCCCGCCAGTGCCTTATCACTTTTTCTAACACCTTTTAGGCTAAAACTACTCGTCGGCGACGCTAAATTATGTACATTTTTAACGGAAACGCTCTTCGACTTGTCTTTGGAGGTCAGGGCCTTGAAGTAGTCCTGAACTTTCGGCGGGGGGTGCTGTTCGACGCTCTTCTGGCGGGTGAGGGGTTTCTGGGTCTTCTCGGTGGACGACTTGTGCGAGTCGTCTTTGCTCTTCTTGAAAAAGTCGAACCTGAACGCACAATAGGGCCTATGCAGGTGTGTGCGATTTAGTTGAAGACGTGGTTTTGGTAATTGGTATTTGAAAATGGCATATTTAGGCAACAAACCTTCTATTAAAATTTAAATTCGTAGAGATGCGCCAAAATTCCAGTCATTTTTGATAATTTGGAAAGCCAAAGAAACTGTAAAGTTTGGAGGAGTATGGCAGTCGTTAGGAGCAAATATGTTAATTAAAAAATAACAGGTATACGACTGAGGCACTATTATTGATAACCCTTCTTTATTTTGCCAATATTTCGCATTGTTTCTGTAAGGGTTCTTCGGGGTCATAAATGAGTTAATGAAGACACTCACAATTCAGTGCATGGATGAACAAACATGTCAGCGCTAAATCTTCTATGATGGAAGGTCAGTACGAATCATAGTATAGAGTATAAGGTCTTTTAGCTGAATTACAACAAGAGTTAAAAGAAAATGGGATTGACCAATACTTTTTGTGACAGGACCAAATTCAAAGCATGATAGGTTTAATTGTTTGCGGAGACTAACAGAGACCCTAACATCTATACTTTTAAAAACTTATGAAGAACGATCGATATGCCTCTGAGGTGGCCCATTTTCAGGCTAAAGCATTGTAGTATCAAATTGAGCAAGGAATCAATATAGAACTTACAAGTCAAAATAAAAAGAAAGTTGCAAGTCTGCTATCGTGATCTTTGAACTAATTTAAAAAATTCTGATCAATACTTTTCTATGGAAACTTCTCAAGAGTGTGGTAATTCTACATTTTCTAATTTTGCACTGTTTCAGAAGCAGCTTTCGATCAGAAAAACTTTATGATAATGCAAAATGGATATCTGGTTGGTGGTTTTTATATATGTCAATATAAATATAGTCACAAACTTCATAGTTTTCAAAATGAAAAAAGCATTCGATCATATTTGGGCAAATTTTGGCAGGCTTAACATGAAATTCTGAGCAAAAAGTTGTAAATTAATATACATTTATAAATCTATACCTTACAAAAAATACATCAGGAGAGTGGTAACAGTTATAGCTATAGATAACTATTTTGTAGATGTTTCTATAAGTTTCTGTATTATGCAGAATATATTTAAACAGAATATGTGGGATCCTATGCAAATCTATAGTGTCCTATAAGTTAACTTACAAGTTTGCTTATTCTGTGCAATCTTTAAGTTACATTTTTTTCATAAATCTATTCCATATTCTATATTTCCAAAACTTTCGCTCGACGTTTCGCTATTCATACTGACAGCTTCTTCAGGATAACTAAACTGCAGTTATTAAATCCTTTTTATTATATAAAATAATAAATCACTCGAATTCAAAATATTTAGCTTTAACTTTGCAATTCAAAATGTTTGCAATTTTTTGTTGTTGTTTTGCTGAGACGGTCCATTTTCTATGTTCTTCACGTTTTCATACTTTGCCTCTATCACACTATACTACTTATCAGAAAATCTCGGCAAAGTGAGGCATACAATAACATCTTATTTAGAACATTTTGTCGCTTGAATGAAAGAACTAGGTAACTAAGTTTCATGAGATAAAGGTAAATTAAAGGAATTGGATATTCTGTCTACGCTAAAGACTGAACCTAGACATTTTAGTAAGTTTCGACATTATATCGCTATTCACTAACATACCCACGGAGGACGCACTGGCCTTACTTCCAGAACTTGGACTACAAAGAAGCATCATTGAATTAGTGAAACTGTGCTTATCCACGATACTTTTGGTATAAGGAAAATACTACGAGCAGAAGAACGGAACAGCAATGGAAGTCCTTTATCACCAGTAATAGCCAACTTGTTTATGGAAGCATTGAAGAAGAAGCCTAAGTTCAGCGATATGAAACCCAAGTGGTGGCTGCGATATGTCGACGATACTTTTGTAATATGGCAACACGGAGAAGAAAAACTACAACAGTTCTTGGAACACATAAACTCACAGCACCCAGCCATCAAGTTTACCATGGAGAAAGAACAAAATGGAAATCTCCTTTCCTGGATGTTATGGTCAAGAAACTAAAGAGGGAATGCTACAGCACGCAGTATTTAGAAAGAAGACGGACACCGATAGATATCTGCATGCAAGATCTCCCATCATCCGATGCAGAAGAAGACATTAATACAAACATTGCTATCCAGAGCCGAAACCATCAGTGACGAACAACATCTTACAGTGAAAAGATACATTTGGAGAAAGCACTAAAAGAATGGTTACACTGACATCGACATAAGGAGAGCCACTAAGAAGAGACGACACTGGAGAAACTACAGACCACGAAGAGGGATGGCGTGTTACCTTACATAGCAGGAGTCACCGAAAAAGTAGGCCGAATTTTGAAAGAAACGTAACGTACAAGTACGCTTCGGGACTGCAACGTCGATCCAGCAGTATCTACGACGCAAAGATAAGATACCCAGAGGTGCACAGAAGGTATCTACAAATGACATGCAATGCGGACATTGCTACGTCGGACAAACAGAAGAGCCATCGACATAAGAATAAAAGAACACGAGAGGGACGCAAGATTAAGAAGGACCGAGCAATCAGCGGTGGCAGAACACATTGCCGACACCGGACCAAGATGATTTCAGAATGTAAAAGTAATAACTACCACCAAAACTACGGGAAAAGACTCATCAGGGAAGCCATAGAAATAGAGAAGAATAAAACCGTTAACAGAGAAGAAGGATACCACCTTAGCAACACGTGGAAGAGCCTACTACGAACCGTCACGGTCAATGGAGCGGAAACTACGCGGTTGGATGCACTAGGGGCGTATATAAGAAGAATGTCGGACCATGGAGAATCAGTTCAGTTATCCTGAAGAAGCTATCAGTATGAACAGCGAAACGTCGAGCGAAAGTTTTGACACACGGCGAAACCCGCAAGCTGTTAGTTAAAGCCTACGCAGTGTTAAAGGAATTGGAGTTTTACACATTTATATTCTCCACATAGATTTTTCGATGCCAACACTTTTAATAAAGTATACACTAAAAATGCCTATATTTTACATTATCTGCTGGAGTTACCCATAATTACATTCAGGCAACGTTATTTAATGACAAAAATTAACACAAGTGCAAAATTCTAAGTAGAAATCGTGTCATCATAATAATCTGCTGACATACTTTATATTTGCTATGCATTTGTCCTACATATTATCCTTGGATTCGGATAAAATACGTGGTACCATAAGCCCATATCGTACAAGTTCAACCCACATTATATTCATTAAATAAGTATATGTGGAATATGTTACCTTCTTTTATTTTGTTGCACAGCAATGGATTTTCTGCTCCATTTAATGGTGTTAACAATTTATTCCACTTTTTGCTGATGTAATTATCTTTACATTTAGATGTAAAGTAATTTTCCATTAGTTGAAAATATATGTCGCATTACTCACATTTTTTGTGTTCTATATCGTTTATAAATATCATACTGTACAAAGAGTAAATGTAAATGCTGCAGTCTCAACTTTTTTACCTTGATAAGGATTTATGAAATTCTATAAGCTACGAAAGTCAACATGATAGCCATTATCAGCTACAGATGTTAACAGCTCTTACGAAAAATCTTATAGACGCTATAGATTTGCACAGAATCGCTTTAGAAAAGTTCTGGTGTTTAGCAAGTTTTAGATCATCATCTGCTCTTGTACTGTGATGTTATAATGAATATGGATGTTAAATTTCCAAATGTTAGAAACAAAAATCAAACTTCGAACTATTTTCTATAGCTCCTACTTATATAATTTGAAAATTTCATCTTCAAATACCAATTCCAAACCACTAAAACTTCCACAGAAGTTGTGGACGACCAACCTGCTCTGGGTCAGGGAATTCTTTCTGGAGATGGGCTGTTGTGGCGACACGGGATTGGAAGTGGCGGCGGCCGGCTGCGGCGGCGCCGGCGCTTCCTGCGACGTGGACGCATGTCGCTGCACCCGGCGACGTATGGAACCGACGAGTCTGCGCCACTCGTGCGGCCTTCCTTCCTGATCCGGCGGTTCGATGTTCAGACTTTCGCGCGCAATTTTCAAATTTCTCGACGTGAACGATTTCACAACGTCGAACAGGACTCTGCTGCCGCTTTCGACGCGAATTTTCACGGCAGTATTTCTATGAAATTGTAAGGAACGACGTTCGCAATAAACAACGCATTTTGTATGGGTTGCAGCTTCAGCGCGTTCGATCGGCTCATAGATACGGAAGAAGAAACACCGAATTACGACTAGATTATCTTAAGTTTTTTTTTTTTCGATTTTGATTATAACTACAAATAAGCGCATCTGCTTTCCGTTTGGAGAACTTTTTTTTAAATAAATCACAACAAAACTAAACCAAATTCCAGATAGTTTATTTACACTATATTACAATTGATTTACTTGTTGTTTATGACTTCTGAAAAGTTAAATGCAATATAGACTTTCGTCTTAATATTTAATAATAACTACAAGCTCGTATAATTATGTTTACCTTAAAAGAGCAGTAAAACCAACACTAACAAACAAGTTAATCTTTCGTAAACTGGGCCAAAATATTTTTTCATAGGATTTTATACTAAAAGTTGTAGCGGCAAATTTGAATTCTATCCTCTGGCATTTAAATAAGTAAATGATCTGTGGATCGGATGTCACTAGTTCTGTGGTTTATATCTGTCTAAGTTATTTTCCAGAGAGTTATTTATCTACGAATCCAATTAACACACTAAGCAGACATACACTATAATCGATGATTTTAAAACTTCCAATTTAAAGATACTATAAATAAATCTGTATTTGCACTTGCTTGCATACCTATAAAATTGTCTAACATTACCTTTCATCTCCAAAAGCAATATGAGATTTACTATAAGCCGCGAGTAAAAACGAAAAGAAAATCTTTCCTAGAAATAAATGCAGGACATTTGAATTCTGCTAATTTTTTTATTTTTTTTTTTTTGTATTTTTTGGTGGTTGCATTTATATAGTTTAACAGCTAAAATATAGTATTTCGAACAATTATATTTTCAATATTGACAAAAAATTATGATTTGATGTTAGCATACTACCAAAGACAAGATGTACACTTACAATTAGATGTAAATGAAATTGAGGAAAATGCCCTAAAAGTGCAACCGAATAATAGCAATCTGGCATATTATTTTTTTTTTAAAAGACCCTTGGGATCAAAACTTGTACCATAACCTATATTTCAGGTTATATTTCAAGCAAAATGATAAGGATTTTTTTTTGTTTGAGTCGTCAACTATTCTACGAAAACAATAACAAGTATTTTGGAAACAAGCCCAAGCCTATGTTTTTCAAAGTTTGTGGTATTTATGAGAGTGAATTGAAGTATTAAAAAAAAAGAAAAAAAATATGAATTTTATAGACACACTGTTATTATTTTCCGATAACATTTCTCTCCAGTTTTTATTAACATAATATTCTTTCGCTGTTAACTACAGTTATATTGATAAGAATTAGAAAGAAACTCCCAAATTTATTTATCCAAAAATATAAATATCATTTTAAATGTCTACTACAAGCAAAGATATTTTATCACCGCAAATGAATCAACTGTGGTAAAGATATAATAGAAAAAAGTAGGCATTTTAGAATTGCATTTGACTCCTTGAACATGAATGTTAATTAATTTTGCGAAATGACTATTTATTAGTGCTCTCCCTATTCGCTACGCGCGCAGTCTTTTATCCATCCCTCACCGACTCTTCGGTTATCTTATTTTCTTTTGCGCGTTCGTGCAATTGAAAACTCCACTCCTTATGTTTTCAGATCACGTTTAATATTTGTTTAACCATACACTTTTCTAAAGCAAGCCTAGTAGTGACATCTACAGTACGTTGAAGAAACTATTCTTTACACGTACATACATTATTTTGTATTTGGATTCAAATACATGTTTTGGATGTGAAAATATGTAAAATTACGTGTTTTAATTTTTTTCCTTTACAGCTGTCAATCGCCTAACGAATTAGCTCAGGGCTCAGTTAGTCCACACTTAAAACGAATTAACAACTGTGGACTCTAAGGTGATTTGGGACTGTGTAAGCGCCCTAAATGAGGTGGGCACCCAAAGAAAACTAACCTTGGCCTGGGTCCCTAGCCACTCGGGTATGAGAATAAATGAGGCGGCGGACGAGCTCGCCAGGCGAGGTTCGTCAAGGCCATTCGTTGGAGGCGACCCCTCTTTCGGCACTACCAAATCGCAAATTAAAAAATCCATCAATGAATGGATACATAATCAGTCCAGAGAGTGGTGGCAAACATCACCGGGATAAAGACAGGCAAAAGAGTTCAAAGGAGCAGAGGCCTGAATTCACGAGAGATCTACTGAATAAAGACAGGAAGACTGTCAAAATGATTGTAGGTCTCCTGACTGGTCACTGTAGACTGAATAGGCATATGTACAACATAGGCCTGGCAGATGATGCAACCTGCAGATACTGCCAAGAGGAGGAAGAAACACCAGTTCATGTGCTGGGCTAATGTGAAAGCCTGGCGAGGACAAGGTTTCTAGTAATGGGGGAGGAGAACCTCACGGCTAGTAGCTACATAAAGAAGCCGCTCTCAAAGATGATAGGCCTAATTAAGAGGGTAAAATTAGAGATCGTCCTCTAGGAAAAAGGGGATCACAATAGATCTAAAAAGGTCGCGGTGAAACAGGTCCATAGGCCACCCCGATCCTAATCTAATCTAATCTAATCCAGCTCAGGGATGTAAAGCAGTGTCTTCGAACGATAGTAACAATCTCTGTATGTCCTTGGACCCAGAATACGACCTGTAGAGGATGCATTTCTTGATATTAGTGAACATCCTTCAATTTGGGAAGTAGGATCAACCAGTGCACGACTGATCAATGCTGGATACTTAAGAAGTTGCGCGGAATCGTTTACCAGATTGGGAAGCATCAGCAAATATTTGAAAAAGTGAACAAAGTAACAGCATTTTTGTACATTCATCTCTGAATCGTAAAAATAATCGCGATTTAACACGAAAAATATTTATCAAAGATATCGAATACATAGAATGAAGAAAACAGCAAATAAGTATACTATTACCATGCCGTAGCTGTAAAATCAAAGTCTTGAGCAAATGTTCACATCTTGACCCAGTAAATCAATACATTTTGTAGACAAAAGAAATAGTTAGCAAATATAACTATTTCTAACGTGGAAGCGGCTTCCAGACCTTATCTATATGGTTAAAAAAATCACAAAAGCCTAAATAAAGGCAATTTTAAAAGTATAAAAATATACAACATTTTGCGTTTTGTAACATATTATATAAACCAGTAAAGATTTTGCGCTAGTGTACACCAATTGCAAACTGAAACAACAGATTCTTTTTATGGAAATTTCTTTATCTTCAAAAATGACGGAGAAATAAGTCGTTAAAACTGTTCTTTTTTTTTAGATAAACCATCAAAATCATTTAGTATTATACTTTGATTCCTTTTTTTTTTATGAAAATGATTCAGCCAGATATTAATATCTATGCGTCCCATTTGGAAAAGATCACCCAGAAGGCGAGGCTATCCTTATGGACATACCGAAGGCTATGTAGGAATCTAGAGCGCCATCTCCAAAGTTAGTCCATTGGCTCTATGTGACGGTAGCACATCCAACCATAAGTTATGGAGCAATAGCTTGGTGGCAAAAGGCACAACAAACAAAAGCCTTAGCAAAACTTACATCCATACAAAGGATCGCAAGTGTGGCCACCACACGAGCAACATCTTCTTCCTCGTCATTGGCGCTAAAAGTTCTTCTGGACCTACCACCCACAACAGTGACAACACTGGTCATGGAAAGGAAGGCCAGATTAACCGCATTTCGTCTATGGCAAATAGCGAATCGATCGCTATATATTCATATCCGTATGACCAACAATTTGCTGGAATCGACAGCATGCTGGGAATACCCATGGACATTATGTGTATTTGACCAATGATTGATGCATACTTCACTACAGCCTTTCCGAATAGAGAGGAATGGAGATGCAACGAAAGAACAATGACGCAGGTTTATGGACGGTTCGAAAACCAAATAGGGTGTGGGCGTAGAAATGTTTTGTCGCAGTCCAAGAATCAGAAGATATTACAACCTTGGATAACACAGAGCGATCTTTCACAGTGAAATCTAAGCCAATGAGATGTGTGCGAGAGAGATTTTGGGTGATTGTCTCTGTTTTTATATAGCACTTACACAGAATCGGGCTCTCTAATGAGACTGAATGCCGACTGTGTTTACTGTTGTTGTTTTTGGTTATCGTTAATATAAATTACAAGAAAACAAATTTTGTTTGCTGTTTACAACATAATAAATATCAAAGGTATCAAAATGTACATAAATTAAATGGAAAATGAATGTTTGCTTTTAACTGGTGAAATTCAGTACTAACAAAATACGAAAGAAACGAAAACACTGGTTTAAACTCCTATCGTATTAAATTACAAAACTTATTCGCCTACAGCAAAATCGGATTGGGGGAGTGTATAAATTGGAAAGTCAAAGTGCACACCCTTTACTCCTACGATACGATAAACAACCAAGTCCAATATTGTTCATATCGGTATAAAATATTTTTATATTTATACGTATAAATTATGATTAAATTTATTACGGCAAAGTGTTTTCGATTATAAAACCGAATTTTAATGTACTTCACCGATACTCCCTGGATCGAATTGATTCTAACAATAAAGCCAGTAAAGAGCGAGTTCGTAACAATAAAGTTAATAAAGGCGCCGTTCAAATTAAATTAAAAAAGTTGTAAGTCAACCGCATTTTACGATGTTCATTCTTCCGCAGGTGTTGCGGAGTTGAAGTTACTCCCAGGAAACTTCAAGGATCGCCTTAACAAACTTAATAAGATGGGAGAAGAAGTTTCTCACCTGGGCAAAGCCTGTCACGCAACTTGCGTTTATCTTGATTGTATTAAACCAAATAAAAGGAATAGAGTCACGACATTTTAATACTGGATTCATATAATGTTTGTATGTATGTATGTATGTAAATAGAAGGGTGGTATTACACTGCGACCTAAAAGATCTATTGTGTCCCCTATTCTTGCTGCTTTACAGCTGGCCTTCCAATCTTATTCCTTTTAGAAAGTGTAGGATGTCAGAAGGCCCCAGTCTAGGTAAGTCTCCCTCTACGATTTCACATGCTCCCAGCTACAATGCCCTCGAGTTGCACAGGAGGAGGTTGAGAGGAGGTGGATGGGTGTTTCATCCTGTTCCCCACAAAATCTGCATTCAGGATCTTTTTCCAATCCAAGCTTACTCAGGTGTCCTTTCAGTCTACAATGGCCTCAAAGTATTCCTGTTAATATGCGAACATTGTTCTTACTCAGGTTGATGCATTCTGTAAACCTCTTCTGGTTTTAAGTTCCCAGAAGAATTTTACTTTGCCTCATTCCCTGGAGATTTTCCCAGTAACTGGATTTTCTCTGCTCCATTTCCATTTTTAGTTTCTTCAGTATTGTACTGCTACTTAACCCGCAAAGGGTTCAGGCCCTACAAAAGGCATTCCAGCCCCCTTTTTTTGCGAAGTTATCCGCTTATTTCGTTTCCTTCCACTCCTGTGTGACCCGGACCCACAGGAGGGTTACTTTATTTCTTTTGCCTAGCTCATTTAGTTTCCCTAGGCATTCCCAGACCATCTTGGAGCTGATTTCATATGAGTTCAGCGCCTTGATGGCTGCTTGACTATTCAGACACGATGATAATCTCCTGCTTCCGGTAGTTCCTATCCATAATGAACTGAACACATCTTCCAATAGCGTGTATTTCCGCCTGAAATATACTTGGGTATTTTCTCAAGCTTTCGAAATATGTAGCTCTAGGCCCATATATTCCTATTCCAGTTCCTTCTGCCGTTTTGGAGCCATCAGTGTACCATTTGATGGCATTTCTATTCAAGTTCAAGATGGTGTTATGATCCCACTCGCTCCTGTTACTTAGCTTTATGGTGAATTCTTTCACAAAGCAAAATTTTTTTAACATATCATCCCGGGGCAATCCCAGGTTTGATCATGTTTCTTTTTGGGATTTTAAGGATGCATGTGTTTGAATGAACATATTAATATGAAAATATGCATTGTCGAGGGCTTATAGTGAAGTGGCACCTAATTCCTCAGGAGATTTTGCAAGCATCTTTTCTAAAGATTGCCAGCTTTTTAGAGTAACAAATTAACAAATAAATATATTTCTGCTAATGACTGTAATAATTAAGAGGAATTTTTCCCAAGAAAAAATTTCTCATGCAAGATTCGAACCTACACACTATCTTTTACCGGACGAACGCTCTATCAATTAAACCAGAGAGGAATCGTCATGAGCAGAAATACATTTATTTGCTAATTTCTTACTGTAAAAAGCTTGCAATCTTTGCATCTTCGCCGTCCTACCGGCCTTTCAAGATCTGATATCGACATGGGTCGATTTATCGCTCGAATTTACATGCTCCTCTCTGGCTTAATTGGTAGAGCGTTCGTCCGGTAAACGAGAGTGTGTAGGTTCGAATCCTGTGTGAGGAAAAAAAATTCCTCTTAATTTTACAGTCATTAGCAAAAATACATTTATTTGTTAAATCATTTCTAAAGTTTAAAACTATAATAAACTTGTATGTAGTATAAACCGACAATCCTTTAAGGAGCTTATGGTGTGATCTTTGTAAGAGGTGAAAGCAAAAATAATGACTTCATTGCTTTAATGCTTACAAATAGTCTGACCAAAAGCACTCAGATGAAAGAAGTTTTAGCAGAGTATGTGAAAAATTCATAGAAATGGGAAGTGAGAAATATAAAAGTAAAATCAAATAAACCAAGATTTAAAAGAACTGAGAACAGTGCGTTATTGGTAGAAGTTTAAAAAAAGGAATGCAGTCAAAGCAAAAATAAAAACAAACAAGAGTCATTGAGGATTAGGTTCAACGGATTCTAAAACAAAATTACTTTCATGGATATCACATCCAATTTGATGAAAGTACACTGGAATTTTCTGGAACTGAACGACCATTAAAAATGCCACCATCACAATTTTCACGTTGTTCCGATCACAATCCACAACTTAAGATGGCGCCAGAACAAACAGTCATTAAGTGTATGTTGAATTATTATTAATAGTCGAATAGCAGGCCCCTACATACATCACTCGTGGCAGTCTTCTGTGTATGCAAAGCAAAAACCTTAGGAAATGAATAATCTGGGACTTCTTGAAACTAAAATTGAATTTGACGAAGAAATGAGATTGGGAATGTCTCCATTACATGCAGGTGCCAAATTTATGGAATATATTTTGCTCAGTGCTTACAATCAATCATACAATTAATTTTAATGAAACATGAATGACGAATAAAGATACAAAAAAAAGTAGAAAGAAGAGAAAAAAAGGAAACATATTTAGAAAGAAACTAAAAGAATGGATCTTCACATTGATGTAGTAATGCAAAGTCACCTAACCATTTTCCAGTTTAGAGCTAAAATTATTAGAGATGATTTTGAAAGTACCTAACTTATAATAGATTCGGAGTTATCTTGGATATGATCAATGGTGAAGTACACGTTGATCCAACAAATTTTGACTAATCGATACATCCCCAGTATTTGTGGAACTCAAGTGGCACAGTATATGCTTAATCCGAGCATAAACTTCTCTGGCAGGAAGAAAAATCAATGTAGGCTGTTGTTTCGCCCACAGGGATGTTATCAGAAGAGGC
Organism: Protaetia brevitarsis; assembly: GCA_004143645.1. Classification (NCBI taxonomy): domain Eukaryota; kingdom Metazoa; phylum Arthropoda; class Insecta; order Coleoptera; family Scarabaeidae; genus Protaetia; species Protaetia brevitarsis. Next base: position 34,986 of record RXPK01003503.1, read on the forward strand.
GCAAGAACTCCAAACAAGAGGTATAGCAGTAGAATCATTGAGTTTGTTTACTTTGCCGATTGTAGGATATAATGTCGCTGTAGTGGAATATATTAATAAAATTCTGAACGAAGGTAAAAGTGTTTTATTTACGTTTCGTCCTTTAATCATACATTTTAAATTAAATTCGTGTTTATTTATTATTAGTTAGTGCGGAAGACACTAACTAGAAAATCTATTATCTATCTATCTATCTATTAATTTTATCTTACACTTTAGATGTCTTGAATGAACGGTATTTTATATATTGTTTGTCTTGTAACTGTCCTACCATAAACTTCAGAGTAATGTTGTATGTAAAATTCAATATGTTTTTGATAGATGGTTCTGATTTGTTGATTATAAGGCTAATACAAGGTAATGTATTAATTAATTCTGTATTAAATGTTATACTTGTGTTTTATTAAAAAAAAATTAATGTTTGTAGCTTGATAAAGATAGTAGTTTCTACCGAAACGTTGCTGTATTTTAAGTAATAATCAACAATAAAATAAGTAGCTCCCATAACAGGCGTTATTTTCGTTTACATTACATATTATTGAGAGCGGAAGAGTGTTAGAAACTACAGAATACATGCTTCACCTAGCAAAACACACTGAGAAATCTTTTAGGCAATGTTAAAGATAATTTCGTTTCAATTAAAGATCAAGGATCATATAGAAAGTTATCGGTATGAAAGACTTGATTCATCCAGCGTTACACGACATACAAACAGTAGCGATTGATATAAAAAACATTGATATAGATGCACATTCGGCTGAAGAATTAGACGCATACAATATCATATATAAGAAAAGTATTCAAATAATTTATCAAATCGGGAAGTTGTATCCCTCCGCCAGTTAATTTTAATGGAATATGAGGGTACGTTGTTTCACATTCGTCATTAATTCTTTGTGTTTCGAAACGTCAAAAAAAACTCTGCAATATGTTCCTGTTTAGAGAGGGATGACATTGCATGTTTAGGTAATGGATTTCTTTCTTATTTTCTTAATTCATTCGGTTTTCGGTTGATAATGGGAATCCACGTGTTTCAAAAATTATTGTCCCGAAAAATAAATCTCGTGTAGCGCAGAGTGATCGGATATTCATGTACAGGGTGTTTTGAAACATCGTTTAAAGATTTTAAGGGCATGTAGTGCGATCGAAAATAAGGTTAAAAGTCATAATAAACATATGTTCACAAATCAACTGTTTACGAGATAACAGCGAGTGTTCCTAGTAGTACATGGATATAACATATCCCAGCAAACAGGTGCTTATCAGCTATTGTTTTATGACAGTTTAATTTGACGTTTTGTGCAATTTGTAGCAATTACAATGGTTGCGTATTCTAATGCTGAAATGAGCGATATGGTGTTCATGTACGGCCGTGCTAATGGGAATTCTTTACAAGCACGTCGCTTCTATGCTGAAACGTTTGCTGATCGCCAACTGCCTTCGCATGTGATGTTTCAGACGGTGTTTCAACGACTAAGAGAAACTGGTTCGTTTGAGGAGCGGTCTTGTGATACTGGACGGCAGAGAATAGCATGTACTCCACAGATAGAAGATCGAATGTTGAATATTATTGATGAAAATCCCGAAACTAGTGTTAGAAGAATTTCGACTCAAGTGGGTGTAAGCAGCAATCTTGTTTGGAGAACTCTTCATGAGCAACTCCTATACCCCTACCATATCCAACGGATACAAGCCCTTACTGCTCCAATTATCAAACGAAAAGGGCTTTCTGTGAGTGGTTTTTGTGAACAGCTGCTGATCGGCGAGATTTCGCTGATAACATCCTTTTCACTGATGAAGCTGGTTTTACTAAAAATAGAATATTTAATTTCCACAACAATCACGTTTGGTGTGACGAGAATCCTCATGCTACCGTTGAAGCCAGGCACCAGTAACGTTTCTCTCTAAACATCTGGTTAGGCATGATAGGGGAACGGTTGTTAGAACCGATTATTTTGCCACAACGGTTAACAGGTGCTGCATACCTCGAGTTCTTGGAAAATACTTTACCTGAACTTTTGAAAGATTTACCTATAAATCTAAGACTGAACCTCTGGTTTATGCTAGATGGAGCTCCACCGCACTTTACGCGTGCTGGAATATCTTAACAATGAATTTCCTGGGAGATAGATAGGGAGAGCAGGTCCCATTGCTTGGCCTCCAGGGTCTCCCGATCTAAACCCGTTGGACTTTAGTATCTGGGATTATTTGAAAAGTTTAGTGTACGCAACACCGGTAAACGATCTTCCAGAGTTGCGCCAACTAATAGAACACTGTTGCCAAATAATACGAGAAAAACCCTTGTTTTTTGAAAGAGTGCGCGCTTCCTTTGAAAGCAGATGTAGATCCTGTGTCGAAATGGAAGGACGTCATTTTGAACATCTTCTTTAGTTCTAATCTATTTTATGTTAAAATGCAATAACATTTTAATAAAAATCGCTAAAGCAAACTTATTCTGCAATTGCGATAAAATCGCTGTTATCTCGTAAACAGTTAATTTGTGGATATATGTTTATTATGACTTTTAACCTTATTTTCGATCGTACTACATGCCTTTAAAATCTTTAAACGATGTTTCAAAACACCCTGTATTTGTTACTACGCTACAGTCCTTGTAGTAAAACAAACTTTTGTTCTCTATTTAATATGCTTCTACATAAATATTTTCGGCTACGGAAATAATAAATATTATTCCTTTTACCAAATGTGTATAAGAAAATTGTTTCGCATCATATTCAGCGTGTTTTGAAAAAAAAAAAAAATGGAGTATCGGAGTGTGATCGCATGTGATTCCGGCTTGAAACCATTAATTTTACGTCATTGTCACGAACAACACAAATTACACGAAATTATATTGACTTGACACAGTTACTTTTTCCATTATCACATTTAGACAGGATATTCCAGAGTTATACCGACCAAAAAAAAAGAGAGAATTAAATCCAGCGAACTTCCATTCCGTATTAAAGGTCAAGAATATATAATATGATTACTTTTCATTACGACGAAAACATGTTTAGCATTCTCATTACTGCGTTATCTGGTCAGTAGAGGTATTACAAAAAGCTTTTACTTTACAAGACAAACATACGGAAACAAAAGTTTAATTAATCAAAGCCGCTTAGCGCGTAAATTATACGAACTGTTGGCCATGGAATGAGGTAATGCAGACTCTCGTACCCAAAACAAACGAAAAATATAATCATAACTGAAAACGAAAACCTGTAAGCATTTTTTTATTATTTATTATTATTTTAAATATATCTCGTTGGTTTTAACAAAATGTTCCAGTTTTAAACTTTTAGTATGTAAATTGAGATAACAAGAAACGAGTAAAATTCTATTTCAAGCGGTTTGGCGTAAAGTTACTTGATAATTACGGGAACTAAGCTCGTATTTCGGTGGAAAAGTGCAATTATCGGAGAACCACAGTATGATGTTATTAATTTTATGCCAGTCTAGTTCGGGGCTAATATTTGCTGAAGTTTATAGGATTAAAATTTTAATTACGGGCGCCTTAATTAAGTTTTGTAAATTGGATTTAAACAGTGTTAAAATTTATTTGTAAGTTCGTGTTAGTCTAAAAGTAATTCCCACAACTACAGCGGAAAATTAAATTGGAATATCTTACTCCTCTATAATTTCAGTTTACATTTAAAAAGAACATTGCAAATAAAAAGTTGCATTAAGCTGAAGTTCTTGCAAATACTTTTCTAGAAGGATAAATTTCTTTCACATGAAACATTTTATCGGTAATAAAATTAAATTTCTATTATTAAATGCGGGTCGTGGATTCTAACTTTATACGAAATAAATTCTGAAATGTTCTTTTCTAAACCACTCCTTACGGCAATTTTTTATTACTTCTATCATCATGAAGCCCACTTTCCTGCACGCGAATGTATTTTATGTGAAAGCGGTTACTTTGTTCGCGAACAAATGATAGTTTGATTGCACGATTACAGCACAAATACGGAATAAAGCAGTGTATGTATACTTGACCTAATCTTCGATTGATAAACTATGTAGTGAAGGTAGTATACTAGATGAGAATTAGAAACATAAGGGCATTGAAGACTGTAAATTTATTTATGTAACACACTGATATTTTTATATCAATGCAAGAGATGTCACACTATTCCTAATTTTGAGGTTAACAACTGTCGTGGATATTACAAAATAAAAAAAACTTCATCGCGATCTGGTGCATCTAGTGGTAAAATTCGCCATTGTCAAGGAAATCCGACAGATAACTCAATTGGCAACGTTGCAAAATAATGTATTGGCTTCTTCGATTTTGTCGTATAGTATGCACCCAAAGTTAAAGTCTCCATATCGGAAGACTTGGCACATAACCTTTTACTGGCGCTGTATTCATTGTATTGTAATGTAATGGCTCCTTCGATTTTGTCGTATAGTATGCACCCACAGTTAAAGTTTCCTTATCGGAAGTGACTTGCCACCTAGACTTTTATGGACGATTGCATTAGGTGGTACTACATTTGTGTGGATATATGAGATACAAACGTTATAGGTATTCGTTTACAAAAATTGAAGGAAAGTGTAAGTCCTCCTATGTTGATTAATTTATATAAGACAAGAACCGAACCTAAATTACGACTTAAAGAAAGTGTAACTTACAATTAATGCAACTGTGATTCATTTTCTCATAATATTGCTATTTTCAAAATGTATAATAAATGGATGGGCACATATGTGGTTGCAAAAATGTACTGTAATGTATTGGCTTCTTCGATTTTGTCGTATAGTATGCACCCCAAAGTTAAAGTTTCCATAACGGAAGACTTTCACTGGAAGCTGCATTCATTAGGTGTACCCGTTCTGTGTGGAACATATTGGATACAAGTTATAGGGATTGGTTTACAAGAATTTAAGAAAAGTGTAAATCCTCCTGTGTTGATTAATTTATATAAGACAAGAACCGAAACTAAATTACGATCTAAAGAAAGTGTAACTTACAATTAGTGCAACTGTGATTCATTTTCTCATAATATTGCTATTTTCAAAATGTATAATAAATGGATGTGTACATATGTGGTTGCAAAAATGTACTGTAATTTATTGACTTCTTCGATTTTGTCGTATAGTATGCACCCAAAGTTAAAGTTTCCATATCGGAAGACTTTCATTGGAAGCTGCATTCATTAGGTGTACCCATTCTGTGTGGAACATACTTGGTACAAGTTTATAGAGGATGTGGTTTATACAAGATTTTAAGAAAAAGTGTAAATCCTCCTGTGTTGATTAATTTATATAAGACAAGAACCGAAACTAAATTACGATCTAAAGAAAGTGTAACTTACAATAAGTTGCAAACTGTGATTAAATTTTCTCATAATATTCGCTATTTTCAAAATGTATAATAAATCGGGATGTGTACATATGTGGTTGCAAAAATGTACTGTAATGTATTGGCTTTTTAGATTTTGTCGTATAGTGTGCACCAAAGTCAAAGTTTCCATATCGGAAGACTTGCCACATAACCTTTCACTAGGCCCTGCATTCATTATGTGTGCCCATTCTGTGTGGAACATATTGGATACAAGTTATAGGGATTGGTTACAAAAATTTAAAAAAAAGTGTAAGTCCTCCTGTGTTAATTAATTTAGATAAGACAAGAACCGAACCTAAATTACGACTTAAAAAAAGCGTATCTTATAGTTAGTACCACTGTGATGCATGTTCTTATAATATTGTAGATTAATACAATGAATTACCTGAGCAGTACTACAAGGCTCTTGATAGGTTTAGTTTCGGAAAGGGATTATATCGCTTTTCATTTGAGAATCAATAGAAATTTGTTTACTTATGCGCTGTTTGTACTGCACTTGTAACTGTGTATTAAGCACAATTGTAATTATTCTTTATTTGCATAATTATCCATATTTTGTGAGTGGTAGGGATTTATTTTATTTTTCATTAGGCTTACAGCACGTATATGGGGATTAAGTGAGAGAGCAGTTACCAGGGTTTTGGTGAATGAACTTTGCCCCGTTAGTTAAATGTTTTCTTCGTCCTTTGTACTGTATTTCGCCTCATTTTTGCACATTCTTGTATTTTTGGTTTAAAAATCAAATAAAGACATATTATTATTATGTTATATTAGCTATTTTGTGTACGAAAAGAAACACCATTTCAACGTTTGGCAGTAGTAGAATTTTATACAGGTTATGATTGAGACTCCTGAAATAGGTAAAGAATTGTTCACGAGGCTAAAATTTGTAGAGCAATTAGTTCAGTTCAAAGTTGCTCGGAAGAAATAAATACATAATTTAATACGATGCTAATAAGCCTAACTGTTTTATTTCTAAATACGTATATAAAGAGCTGTAATACTTTTTGTGATTTTAGGCTGTCAAGACAATCTTGTAAATATTCACTATTCCTTGCATAGCTATGACTAAAAGTACTCATTTAAAAATATGTATGTAAGAATGTTAATAAATATTGAAATAAAGTATTCTTTTTGTAGTGTTCTTTTCTAATAATTTTCATTTTCATCTCTTTACGTGCTTTTTGCAGCAATTTCTTGACCGACGCAGTGACTTTAGGTTGAAATCAAATACATATACTATCACTAATTTCTCAGGGAAAAATAAATCCTTGGAATCTTACACGGCCTGCGGTTGCTAAATCTTTATTGCTGAATATAGATAGCTATTTTGCCAACCTGCTTACCCACTTCTTAGTTTCATCAATTGTAACAAAGCATACACAATGTACGTATGTCGACACCAGTAAAAGTCAGTTTTATAGGTAGTATATATTGAAACGATTTGTTAGCTGATATCCTCAACTCTTAAGAATTTGTAAATGTGCAAAACGGAAATGCCAGAGATACACGAATCTGTGGTATGAAATTTTGATATAATAGCTATTTGTTCGTAGATACATTCAAAAACTTGCAAATGAGTTGAACCAAAATGCTGAAAAATGGTTTGATTTTTGAAATCACCGTGTCAAGATTAGTTAGAAATAGATGCCAGACTATTAAAACTTTACTCTAAAACTTTAAATTCTTTCCTCGTAACACCTGTTGATGAAATGATATAATACATTCCATCAACAACTTAGACAGTACAATGATTGCAGGCCCTGATTCGATCTCATCTTACATTGTTAAACATTCTATGCATTTCATTGCCACGCCTTTGGCTTACCTTATAAATTTTCATTTAACAAAGGAATTTTTCCAAATGATTTAAAAATAGCACTAGTTAAACCTATATACAAAAAAGATGATCCCAATAGCTTAAACAACTATAGATCTATTAATATACCGCCAACATTCACTAAGATATGTGAGAGCATCATAAAAGACAAACTAGTTAATTATTTTACCAAATTTAACTTATTTTCAAGCAGTCAACATGGTTTCTTGCCAAACCGTTCTATTAATACAGCGCTTTTTATTTATATTCGACGAATTTTACATTTAATCGATGCTAATACACCTGCCATTTCTATGTTTATTGATTTGACGAATGCCTTCGGTAATGTCGATCACAGTCTACTGCTCCACAAGTTGGAAAGATACGGTGTCAATGGGGTGTCTCTTCAATGGTTCCAAAGTTACCTGTCCGAACGTATTTACCAATTTAGGTGTAGTAACGAAAGGCATTCCCCAGGGTTCTGATCTGGGGCCTATCCTTTTTGTAATCTTTATTAACGACATTCCATCTTATTTAAAAAACGATCACGTGATATTATATGCAGATGATATTACCTTAACTCTGGAGTCAAATAATATTTACGACTTTTTCCGCGATTGCAACACAGTCTACAACCGTTTGTGTCAATGGCTATCCTAAAATGGTTTAATTATAAACACTGATAAGACAAGCTGCATTTTGTTCCAGAATAAACACAAACATCAGTTTCAAAGTTTCAACTTACACTATAAAGTGGTTTCGTTTGTTCAGAACTGTAAACTACTGGGAGCGACCATTGAGGAGAACCTCCATTGGGGCTCTCATATTGATAATCTCCGTGGAGAATTGGCTCGAGTGTGTTTCGCTCTTATTAATCTTAAAATATCATGTAGCTTAGAAGTACTCAAAATTTATTATTACTCTAACTTTTACTCCAAGATGACCTTTGGCATTATACACTGGGGTTGTGGCGTCAGCAACTATCGAATATTTTTATTATAGAAAAGGGCTTTAAGAATTATTTTTAGTCTGCTTTGTTTATTGTCTGTTTTATTCTTTATTATTATTATTTTTTCCCCTTTGCCGTTATTTTTTTATGTGCTTTGTTACGGTTTTTTTTACTTCGTTTACCTCGAATTAGTTCTCCGCTAGTCTTTTTCGACAAGCTTCTGTAATCTTATTTTTTTCCTATTTCCGTACTCTACCTTCTTTTACTTTCAGAGATGCTCCAACGTGTTGTAATTCCTCAACGTAAACATTATCGTTTAATTTTTGGCTTCAAATTTTGTTTTCTTTCCAGTGTTAGTGCGGTCTAGCTAGAATTTAGATCTTTTAGTCTCATTTACTTACAGATAATGTCCTTATACTTAATACGGTCTTAGATTTTCGATTAATTTCTTTCAATTTTAGTAACTTCCTTCGATTCTCATTGTGTGTCAGTTGACGTTTTCTTTTAAAGCTAGGTTTGTTTGTTTACAACATGTCGCTATTATCGATTCTCACGCACCCGTTAGGTCTGTTCGATTGCCGATCGATCGTCTATTCAGATCATTTGATTCTGTGTTTACATCTTTTCGACGTCAGAGGGCACCTCTTTGTCCGTTTTCTTATTTTATTTATCTGTCTTCTGATTGGTTGGATGACGTATTCTTGCTTCTGTTTCCTTCCTTCCGGCTTGCTGGCCATTCTGGGTTGTTGTTCAGACGTGTTCTTACGAGTACATCTTCCTATTTTGGAAATTTTGGGATATTTTCACACATCTGTGGATTTAATTGGAAGACTGCTTTGAAATAATCATTGGCCGTGTCTTCGCTTGTGTTTGGTGTGGAATTTTTGTGAATATCACGACTGATGGGGTCGATATATTGGGATTTAATTTGAGAACCACGCTTCTGCAACGCCATTCTGTTTATTTCTTCTCTTCGTTGTAAAACCTCGTTATTTTAACGGTAAGCAGATCTTGTTATTACTTTTAAATCACTAATTTTGAGGTTTCTGTGTTTTTAGAGGGTTTTTTTTACCGCCTTTATTTTTGAATTTTGGAATTTTCCCATCGTTGTGTGTGAGATTTTGAACACCCCGTGCGGCTGAGAACTTCTGCGACCTTTTTAAGTCCCTTCGGAGAATCCCTAACCCCCCGAAGCAGATGGTCCACTGACTTTCTACAGGAAGTAGTAGAAAGTCAGTGGACCATCTGCTTCGGCATTACAAAAGTCAGCCCAGAGGCTACGATCTCTTCGGATCGGAGAGGATTTCCAAGGCCGTACTAGCTGTTTGAGAACAAAGAGCTAAGTTTGCACGTTTTCTCTTTTTTTTATTTGTAAATTTTGTCTGCGTTTAAAAATAATTTTTAGTAAATAACCAACCCCGATCACTTTTTTAATTTCTTTATTCAACGGTACTGTAATTTTTTATGTTATACCAAGGATCGGAGGGTATCATTTAGTTCAGAAAAATAGTTAACTTTAATATTCAGATAGCTTTCCATTTTTTAACGACTTCAAAATATATTTAAAACATCAACCGATTAAATATCGGGCTGTAATATACAGGGTGGTTCATTCACCACTAGTATAATCAAGACAAATATTTAGTTTTATTTTAATAGTTTTTTTGTATTAAGCCCACTGCTAATTAACGTATTTATTGACGGAGTATTGAAAGAATGTAAGTCGAAATTAACAAAGTTGAATATAGGATATAGACACTTGGCACCAGTAGACATTACAGAATGCATATTTGCTGACGATTTGGTTATCATGGCTAGTAGCGAAGAAAAACTTCAGAAAAATATAAATGAATGGAATGCAGTTTTGAAAAAATACAACATGAATATTAACACGAAAAAGACGAAGGTAATGATGATAACAGCAGGGAATGAAGAGCAGATAAGAATATGTATTGATGGGGAAAAGATACAACAAGTTTCTGAATATAAATATCTGGGAGTTACAATTGAAAGAAATGGAAACCAAGATATAGATATTACCGAACGAATTAATAAAACTGTCAAATTATACCATTCAATGAAGAAAACATTTATATTTAAAAAAGAAATAGGCCTCAAAACTAAGATGACGGTATATAGGACAAAATATACTCACCTATGGAAGTGAAACATGGGTTCTCACAGATAGATTCAAAAGCAAAATACAAAGCATGGAAATGAAATATTTGAGAGGCATTATGGGAATAACACGTAGGGACAGAATCAGGAACACGGACATAAGGGAAGAACTAGATGTAGAGCCTATCTTGCAATATACAGAGAAGAAACAACTAAATTGGTGGGGGCATGTACAGAGAATGGAGGCAGACAGACAAGTAAGAAAAGTAATGGAGGCGAAAATTATAATCAAAAGGGGGCCAGGAAGACCAAGGATAACGTGGGATAAAGTGGTAGCAGGACTGAGAAGAGGACAAACGGTGGTAAACGCAAGAAAACTAGCGGGAAATAGAAAAGAATGGAAGGACTTTGTACATTTCACTTAAAAAGAAACACACATGTAGCAAAAGAATGTAATTTAATTTTATTATTATTACCTCTACAGGTAATATGATTATATATTATATATTATATAATCAGTAGAAAAAGAAAATAATTGTCTGCCTGTGCAACTACCGTTCCATCCAACAAATTCCATAAAAATCAATCATTTTTATAAAAAGTCCCTTTCTATTTATAGCTCTAGCAACGTCTTAAGTTTAAACAACAGCTTTTGTAAGATATTACGATGATTGTTCAAACTCCAACAAAGACGATTTCGGAACATAATCACTTCATGAGTTCATGACGAACTTCAATATTCAATCCGGGCTCCATTTCTCATATTGTTTAAACAGGCACCTCTTCTTGGAAATCCCTGGATTTTATAGAATTTCCCGAATTATCGAACCAGATACGGCTCGCGACGCAGATCGCAATTAAGCCGCGCTGAAAAACTACCTTATCGCTAAGTACACATTTCAAAGCTGCAGTATACCGTAGCGCCACTATCAGCGAAATGCAATTAATGCCCCCGATGACGGCGAACAAAACAGCAGCACCGAAACCGTATTTCATTAAAACTTTATCAATTGGAGTAACCGCCGACCGTGAAGAATGCCATCCTTTTCGTGCGGTCGGTCGCTGGCGGCCGGCACCGCCAACAGTCCCGTTGTGTTGTATGTATGTATGTTGACTTGTTGGTAACTTCAAAGTTACACGAGTCCGCGCTTAATAATAGCGTTCCCCGCGTAATAATTCAACCTCGGCCCCTTGGCAGAATAACATAACACGTTTCAGAGACGTGTAGGAACGTATCTGAGCGTTGAAGGGGCTCAGACTTAATGAATAAATATCAGGGGAAAATGTCGGCTAGACGTGGGTGTAAGTTATTGCGAATTAAAGCGAGATATTGAGAAATAATAATCTGTTGGCGTATACGGAAATTAAATGCTGGAAACAAGATCGTTACTGGCTGACCCAAAATTAACGGCTTCCTTTTTGCTTTGAACGTCCTAATCCCTTGGCGCTAAACTACAACCTAGTAATTATATGGCAAAAACTTATACAAGATAATGCATGTCAAAAAGGATTACTCAATAAGTCCCGCCACATTAAAATGAATTAATCCAAACCCAGTTTATAGTAGTAGTAGTACATAGTACCAAATTAAGAAGCATTTTTATAATTTAATTTTCCCAAAATTACAGCTTCCATATCATGAACATTTTAAAACTGTTGGCAGCTTGACTTATATTTTCTGTATCTCATAATTGTTGAATTGTATTGATAGCATTACCATTTAATTCTATGGCGCTGCAATGCAAAATAAACTGGACGTCCGCAAAAACATTTTGGGGAATTCCAAAAACATTTTTTTCTATTTTGCGTTCATAAAAACGCAATTGTAACACGCTTTTGCGTATCGAAAAGTGCTTCATTGTGATACGCCTTTTTTCATTTCTATAGGTTGGCTGTATTGAATACATTATGACAGAAAGTAAAATTGACGTTTAATGCATGTAAATTGTAAATACTTTAATCAAAAATTCTATACAAATTTAGTTTACATTGTTATTGTTATAAAACGTGGAATTACTGTATACATTTACACTGACGGAACAAGTATCTTGAGCATGTATTGTTATGCCAGGCAAATTCTTCGTAACAAAGTTTTGCTGAGTTATGTTATTGGCTTTAATGGTAGACTCTTGTGATTGAGAATCATTCGATGATATAACTCTAGAATGACCAGATGTACTTGGCCCTGATAAGTTGTGCGCTACAGCCACTTTACTTTTCATAGATGTTTCGATGTAACCCTCAGCTACCACAGATGACTTCCATCCACCATGACGTTTTATAGTCAGCAAATCACTGCCTGCGTCTGCTAAGTGTGTAGCACTAGAACGTCTGAAGCAATGTCCAGTATAAAGCTCTGAATTGGGCAATTTTAGAAAATCAGCTATTAATTTAGGTATTTTGCCAATCGTATTAATTCCAATCGGGCACGATATACAATAACCATTGCGATATGTAAGGAAGAATCTTGAATGATTCATATTTTTTGGTCGCTATTTTTTAATTAAAGTAATCCATCTTTCATCCGTAATTGCAAAAACTCTTACGATATTATTTTTTGTTTTAGGTACTGTCACCAAAATAATATCACTCTTAAATTCTAAATCATGTATGGACATATTTGTTAATTCATCTCGTCTACAGGCACCTGTGTAACCCATTATTAAAAACGATCTAAAATTAAATCCATTACATAAAAAATTACATTTTGCAAATAATATCGTACCTTTATTGCTAAATACAATGCGTCAGAACCTTCTTCTATAAATTTATTAATATCTTCAATGCATAAAATTTTAGATTTCTTAGCCTCGTATCCCTCAGAGAATCGTTTTAAATAGGCTTGTAATTTAATATATTTTGATATGTCTGTATTTTTATAAATGGAAAAGCAAGAACGAAGCATGGAATACATAGACCATAAGGTAGAAGATTTCTTATTTTTACCTTGTAATTCAAAATATGCCAATAAAATGTTTTCAGATATTGTGTTGACATTATTCTGTACAGCCCATAGTTCAAGTTGATGGTAGCATTTTTCATATACTGCTTTTGATTTTTTCGGTAATAAATTTATGACGGCGTTATCCGCAATTTCACGCAGTTGTGGTGGCGTACAAGATAAATTTGTCTCAGTATCACTCATTTTTTACAGTTTACAGAAACTATATTATGAAATATATTGTTTAAACAATTTAAATAGCCGAATTTGAATTTTGAATTCGTCAAATGTCAATCGTATGTCAATGTGACCAACTTCATATAAAAATAAAACTCAACATTTTTAATGAGATTTTTATTAAGTATTTATTATCAATTTATAATGCAAAATAGAAAAAATAGTATAAAGGACTCGTTTCATGAGGCTTTTTGTCGCACTCGTTCATTAGAAAACTCGCCTGCGGCTCGTTTTCTAAACTTGAACTCGTGCGACAAAATCATGCCTTATGAAACTCGTACTTTAATATACTATTGTAGAACTGTGCTTAATTCGATCTATTAACATAAAAATAAAATAATAAATGACTGTTGCCGTTGGATTGCGATCGCTTCATTTTTAGATTTTATTTAAAGATTTTTTATTTAATTTAATTTAAGAATTAGACCCTGCAACGCCATCTAGCAGTGAGGCTTCGAACTTCTTGCTCGTCACAACGCATCCTACCGCGATAGCAAAATTTAATGTCTCATTTTCGTTATTTATTTCCAAATTAATTAGTTATTCATTGTCAGTTAAATTTGCTTTTCGTTCTTCAATTATTAGTTCGAGTTTCATTCATTAAAACCTTTTCTTTTGTGTAAATTATTCCGCATTGTTAAGTTTGTCAGTGACTTATTTGATTCACGTGGTATTTTCCGATTTCCGCCCTCTCGCTAAGTAAGGGAGACGCACCGGCGACACACACCATCTTAGACGCGCTGTTCAAGTTGCTCCGTGCAAATTAAATTTATATTACCACGTTGTGGGATTTTGTCGTGCGAGAAACTTATAATATCGCAATGCATTTTTGTTCGTGTTACCTGGGACTGCCAGGAGAGTTGTGTCCTTTGCATCGATATTCCTGAAAAGGGTTTTGAAACAGCAGCGTCGAGCCGGCATTTCCACATTTTGTTAATGGCGTCATCTTAGGTCACTGGTAAGCGGACTTCTTTTGTTAATTTTATCAGTTTAGTAATCCGATCCTATCTTAGGACCTACTACTATTAGCCACTATCTACTATCTATCACAACTACTAGTGTTATTTTGGCGTTGAGTGAAACCAAGAGGGTGAACGAAGTACTTAGTTTGGGAGACCAAATCCGGATCGTTGAATTCGAAAGGGGACCACGCCTTGACATCAGCGTAACGCGTTCAAACCACCCTCACGGACGCAATACATCACCACTTCTAGAAATTTACCAGCTAAGTCGTAAATTAGTTTTATTATTCTCTTTTATTTGCACCAAATTAATAGTTCATTATTTTATTTTATTCATTTTTCTAAAATCCGATCACATGACACAAACCTTCCGGCCAACATTATTAACCTAGATATTAAGCATAACCTCTATATTTCGGAATCATACCATAATTAATAGTTTAATTTATTATTTAAGTATACAGGTTAAAACCGAACATCAATATATATATTATCATCGTAACCTATGTTAAGAGTTGTTTTATTGTAATTCATTGTATTTTTTTTTTTATTTATCTTGAATTTAATTTGTTTTGTCAAATATATAGTGTCATCCAAAAATTTGTGTGTCGAACCAAATTATTTCGATCCAAGACCTTAATGACATGACATTTCCGTAAAAACCGCTTCTAACAATAAACTGTACTATAGTAATATATTGCTACAGTACATGGCAAAAAGGAACAGAAAAAAAAAACAGTTTATCTGTAATGTGAAACCGTAAGAAATACAGAGTTTGTCCCAGCGAAATATATAAGCGTAAAAATGAGATACAACATCCCGTTATATATGAAGGTGAATCTGTTCCAACACACACATAAGTACGGTGTGGCAGCAATAAGTAATCCTTAAACGGGGTCATCAATTTGTATCTCCCCCATTTTCTTTTCTGTAAGGACAACGCTAATATATTTACGTGGCTGGACGTATTATGAAAGCATTCTTTTTCTCTTTAGTAGTGTCATCACAATACTTATGCGCAGCAATAAGGTTTCTGAAATATTGATTATCGTTACATTTTGAATGTTTCGTTGGTTATCTTCAAAATTGCCCCTCCAATATTCTGTGATTTTGTGTAATTTTTTATTTGGGTTTAAGGTCGGGTAGAATCAGAGAAAAACTTTTTTTTTTAAGTTCTTCTTTGCATTTTATTTTAATTTATTTGCTACGATCGTTTCTTTACATTTATGGTAACTTTTTCAAGCAGTATTAATTAATCTAGTTAGTATTTGTCTTTTTAATTTTTACAATGTGTAGCAGTTTTTTTTTTCGTACCATTTGAAAGAATGCCAAAACTAATTTTAGTAATTAAGTTAAATTAAAAATAACACAAACTAAACAATTACAAACAATTTTTTTTGTAGTTAATGTCAGCACGTCTTGTACAGTTATTTGTTTTAAATTTGTTTGTAATTGTTTAGTTTGTATTATTTTTAATTGAATTTAATTACTAAAATTAGTTTGACATTCTTTCAAATGGAACGAAAAAAAATTGTTACACATTGTAAAAATTAAAAAGACAAATATTAACTAGATTAATTAATATTGCTTCAAAAAGTTACCACAAATGTAATGAAATGATCGTAACAAATAAATTAAAATAAAATATAAAGGAGAACTTAAAAAAAAAGGTTTTTCGCTGATTCTACCCGACCTTAAACCCAAATAAAAAATATCACAAAATCACAGTTACATTTTAATAAAAGAAATTAAGGATAATTCCAAGCATGGAAAGAAAAGTTGAAATCTAAAGATCTATGGAGAAGAAAAAATGCTATGGTCAGAAAAAACCTGCAAAATGAAACAGAAATAGACTAATGCAATAAATATAATAAAAAAAAAATTAAAAGAATTTGGTTAATTTAGGGAATAATATCGGATTAAAGTATTCTCAATGTACAATGCCCGACAAAATTAATGTCTTCGTCAATACTGCAGTGACTATCAAAACTGCTCATCATTTAAACAGGCGCTTCCTTGCCTGCCATTGGCTTATGCAGGTAGGGGTTTATTAGGGTTACGCCTAAAACACTTGACAATTATAAAAATCAGATAGGAAAATACAAAAATTCTCTGTGGACGACGACATTAATTTTGTTGGGCAGTATACATATGTAAGCTATACTGTTTGGGGCTTGGTTTTGGCTTCAAATTAACTTCACTTCAACTTATTTTAGTTGCCTCAAAGTAAGTAAACGACCGTTCTTCTTCATTGCCCAATTAACGGCAACGCAAATACTTGCTTCTTACAAGGACAAAGGGTTATGCGCCTTGACAAGGGCAAAATGTTTCGCACTGAAATAATGGCAAGCAAGAGAATCAAAAATGAACTGATGTCAAATGTAAGTTTACAGTTGATAGTGATATTAAACGTATAAACTTAATATATGCTGTACACTAAATTAAAATCAGAAACACCAATACAAAAACAAAGTAAAATTGTATATCAAATACCACGTAATCAATGTGAAAAAGTATACATAGGTCAAACAAAACAACACCTAAAAGACCGTTTAAATGGACATAAATATAATAATATTACAGCTTTAAAAAAAAACATTGTAATGTCATAGGTCATCAATTTAATTTTAATAACACTAAAATTTTACTGCAAACTTTAGAGGCTAGACCCCTCACCACAAACTGCACTAAACTGTTAAACTGCATAGCAGTTTAGTGCAGTTGTGGTGAGGGGTCTAGAAGTTTGCAGCATTACCAGTACCACAGTTTGGAGTATTTTTGTCACTAAAATTTAAAAAAAAGAACCAAATTACAAGGTGTATTATGGAAATGATACAAATTACAAGGCTAGGTGTATTATGGAAATGATACAAATTAAAAACAAAAAAAAAAAAATACAGTTAGTGATAGGATAGAAATCCAATATCTATCCAAAATTTATTTGCCGATTATAAAACAAGTGTAAATCCAACAAATAATTTCATGTATATAAATTTCAAAGGAACTTATTTTCCCTATTGTTAAACAGCAATTAATTAGAATCTTTTTAATGAATTTAACTACTTAAATATACTATTATCATTCAAATGTAAATAGGTAACACTGTATATTCATATTAGTGATGCGAATGCGGATATGTGCACTAGACATTCGCGAATGCGAATATGAATATTAACTTTTTAACTTTACTAGCGCCATCTATTAGCTCTCAATTTACAACTATACGAACACTTGCATTAAGTGCTTATGCGCACACGCAGAGAATTAAATTTCTCCATCACCGCAGCGAAACTAGCCAAGTACAACCGAATCGTTTCTACTTTTTACGCCTTATTCTCGTCAATTCAAGTTTAGTTTTGAGGTTATTGATGGCTATTCTAATGTAAACTGCAAATTTGTGCTCAAAAGGTTGTTTTATAATCTCAATAAATTTAAATATTACTTGCTTTTTTTTCTAAATTATCCATTTTAACAACTTTTTTATTTGCAATATTCGCATATTTAATGCGAATGCGAATATTCAAAAACATCACTAATACATAATATTTATCAAGGTTGTTTCAGAGATTCTTTCTTTCATCTAAAAATATAAAAACACACAGTTCAAAGACTGTCGATGCATATGTTACATTTTTGGATAGATGCACTTTAGTTTGTTGACAACTGTGTTTTTAAAATGTATTGTGCCTGTCCTATGTGTTGTTTTTAATAATCTAAAAATTCAAACAGAATACTAAATAAATGTATGACCAAATTTAAACATTTGGTTAATGAAAATGTGAACAGTTAAGTTAATTATAAAATAAGAGGTAAAGTAAAAAAAAATTGTATATAGTGGAAAATGGAGCCACTAAATCTCACGATTTTTATTTACTATTAAACGTATACAGAGTGTATCAAATAAAAAAGTAAATTTTGCTTGGGTGTTAACTACACGACATATAAAGCACAAACCCGCCGAAACCGGATTTCATCATTAAAAAATAAAAAAAAGTAAAATTTAGAGTCAAAAATGCTTTAGTCCGGGCCTGATGCAAGGAAAGCTCATGTTAAGCATGTTCGAAGTGGCTTGCACTCCAAGCGGCGATCCACACAAACCTAACAGCGGTAATGGCTGAATGATAGTGGTATGTGGGGATATACTCGGGACAGCATTTAGGTTGGGCACAGGTGCGGCTCTAGCCACGCATTTACAAAATATTTTTTCTCTTCTCGTTAATGCTTACAGATAGACCCCCTGTGCATTAAGACTTTTTGATCGTATATGATTACAGCTGCTACATATTATTATATTTACCTCTATATCTGATACACCTTGTATATTAACAGCTGCTTGCAAAATTACAACTGACATATTAAAATTATGTTTAAACATTAAAAATGCATTTCACCATTCTTTTTTCGGCGTGGTTGAAGTCTTTGAGATTTACTAGGACTGTTTGCAGTGCAGTTTACTTAACACAAATTCTACTATATAATAGTAAATGGAAAAAGAAATATCCTTCAATGTAAAGCAGCGTCAACAGAATTTACTAAAACAAATTTAGATAGGGTTTATTTAACACAAATTTTATTAATGCAGTCGAAAGTCGAGCGGAATTAATGTCTACTGTAATAGGATTTTATAAAATATCTGCAGAACAAAATTTAATGCGATTTATTTAACATAAATTCTACTACTCTAACATTTATAAACATCTAGTTGAACATAATACTTATACCGAGGTCATTATTCACATTTGTCACGCAATTATTCAAAACACATTTCTATACAGATCTAACTCTATAAAAAAAAAAAAATGTCGCTACTGTATTTAAATGAAATAACACCGACACCGGTTGCGTACATTTTTCTTACTTTACTCCGAGAAGCAAGATAAATATCGCGACATTTTTATTGTGAGTCTCAGTAACGCCCACGGGGGAGGCCAATACATTTCTTGTTTCCTCTATCCCCAGAAAAAAAGAGACACTATCAATCAGACGCAACAACAATGGACCGAGTTCTTACTCCCCTGTCGGGTCATTAATAATAAAACTTAATGCGTCATCCTCCAATGTCTCTTCCTCTCTCTCGTCTTAGCTATTTAGGTAGTTATATTATATGGACTACTTCCGTGCGATTACTGCAGAAATGCTTCGAACTCCTTCGGAACGAGAGCGACGGATCTCCGGCTATTATTTATTAAGGCGAAATATTGGCCCTCGTTAAACCGATCAAATGACTTTCCGGTTCCAATGAAGCAATTTAGTTAAAGCTATGGGGATCGTATAACCGTAAATGGGTATCGCTTATAGGTTAACCATTAATTTCGCTTAATTTAATTGGGGATTTTCAAAAAGGTATTGCAGTTGCGAATAAGGCAACCTAAAGTATTTAGCCATATTATTCTTAAAATTTCCAAGCGAGATACCTCTACAGCATTCCTCCATATTTTGGATGGCTGCCAATTTGCAATTTATTTGCAATAAGATAATTACAAAGGACATCAGCTAAAATAACAGATAACAAAAGAACAACAAACAAATATTACATCCATTATAAACTTATATATTGTTACGGAATCCAATTTCCAGCAATTCCCATGTCTGTCTGTTGACATATCAAAGCAAATGGACTGCCAATGGATATAAAAACATTATTAAACAAAAATTTAAAGAAATAAATACTCTGTAAAAGAAATTACAACTGTTCACATCGAATGAAGGTGGATCCAAATTTGATCTGTCAAAATATATTGTAATAATTACTATCAAAATTCTAAAATTCTTTTCGATGCGTAGGTGTATCACTGCGATCATCTTGCTTCCTGAAGGAAAATTCTAAAAGGAAAAATCCTTGAAGACCCTGCCAAATGCAGAGATTACCTACATCACCTGGACATCGTCTAGCTGTCTGCTGCTACATATTATATCCTTTTTCTATTATATCTAATAAGTTTTAAAATATACTTAAGTAAAATAGTGACATTCCCTTTTTAAATAAAGTAGAATATATAAATAATCGCTCCATAACAAATACCCCCCTAGTGAAAATAAAATTTTATGACTCAAATAAAATTTACTTTCAATTTAAGCAATAACTATCTACTTCTAATTTAAGATTAAGAATTTAACTAAATTGCTATCATACAGGCTGTCTACGTCCTGAATATCCTTTCTTGCACTTAATCTACCGTCCTTGTGACAAGCAGGATTATCCAAGCTGGTTCTCAACAAGTATGTAACACCTTATCTGTGAATCTAATTTGAATAAGAATACCTTAAGATTGGTATGGAAATATCTGAGTAATGTGGAATCTGCCTTTTATTTGATCGGTGTTTTTATCAATTAATTCAAATGTTTCTAACCTTTTTATCTAAATAAAATCTTCCTTTTAATAATAATGATAATTTTAACTTGCAGGTTTTTACTCCCCTTTATTGAATTCTTAAATTCTTATTTAATATAATTAGACTGTTATTAAAATTCGAATCTTACTAATACTTTATTATTTATTGCATCTTATTTATGCTAATATTTATTTAATTTTTATTATTTATAATCATAGTATTTTTCTTTTTGCTTCTTTGGCATATTTTATATATAATCTTCTTTCTTTGATTTCTCATTTTTACCTTTTTCATTATTACTTGCATTTTGCACATTTATAATAATGTATTTTCACATTTGCTTTAGCATTTCTTCTCTATATATCTCCTTCTTTTCTTATCACCTCACTCCTATTTTCCATGCATCTTCAATTTCTTCTTTTCCTTATGTATTCTTCTTTGTTATTATGCAATTTTGATTCTTTTTTAATTGTTCTTATTCTTCAATATACAGTCTACTATATTCATTTTGTATGTTTAACAGTTTAGATCTTGTAATATTAACTTTGTAGTTTTCCCTCCTTTTAAGTTATTATTAAAATAAATTCTGACATGCAGATTTCAAGTTGTTCATTAGTTTGTATTTATGTTCTAAATGTTGTATAGATGTTTCATTATTGTTCAAGGCATCCTTCTCACTACTACTATTTTATTATAAACTAATTAATTAAATTTAAATTATCAACTTTTTAACTTTTTGTAAATATTTAAATAATTTTTAGAATAACTCTTTTCTTATGCTGTGACCACTTTTGCATCTCTTCATCATTGTCTAAATAATTTAGGTCTAAGTATCGTTTAGTAATCTAGTTCTGGGTACATTTTTGAGATTGTGTGTGGTGACATTACGTGTTTTTCTGAACCTTTTCGATTGTTTATTTTTCTTTTTCCATTTGGTGAATATAGATTTTGTTTCTGTATTTTTTTCTTTTCCGATGTGGAAAATTGTCCTTTTTAAATTTTTGTGACTGTACATGCGAAATTTGTGATTTTAAAGATAATATATTGTTTGATGCCTTTGACTTTCTTGTTGAAATTTTACATGAGTGTTTTGCTTTAATTGATCTACTGTTGTTATACTGTCCTTTTGCGTGTTCCCCAACTCTTTAGTTTTAAAAATCCTTTCTTGCAATATTTACAATTTGAGTTCTTTTTGTTCTTGCGCTGCCAAATGTCTTTTATTCCCTGCCTGTAACACCCTGTCGTCGATCCTTTCTAGGTGTTGTACGATTTGTTGTTGCTTTACCAAGACCTGGTAAATGTTCTCAGTGTTCTTGCATATTTTCTCACTTTGTACCTGCATCTCGGTGTTACACTGTTGTTGCACTTCATTTATTAACGTGTCAAATCTTTCGAATTTAGCGTCATACTCTTGCTTTGTGTTACTTATCATCATCTGTAGTTTCATAAAATCTCCCTCTCTCTTTCTGCCTTTGTATGGCCTTCTGCTGCCTCTTACTTCTTTTTTTTTCTTCCTTTTCTCGCCTTTTCTCCTTTTAAATTATTCTAAATAGTCTTCAAAAGTCATCGCCGGTTTTGGTATGGTTACTCTTGCTCTTCAGAGTCCCCTTGTCTACATGTTTTTATCATTTTTGTTTGTTATTATATTTTATTGAGTTTGTTTAAATGAATCTAGTTAGTTAAGTTGGTTGAGCGCCACGTAAAATTGCTTTTACGAATTGTATATAAATAGGACACTATGTTTCTTTTAAGACAAACCTTGACTTTGGGTAGCAATATTCTTTGTTACGCCCCACGTTGGGCGCCAAGTTTATTTGTTACGGAATCCAATTTCCAGCAATTCCCTATGTCTGTCTGTTGACATATCAAAGCAAATGGACTGCCAATGCATATAAACATTATTAAACAAAAATTTAAAGAAATAAAAATACTCTGTAAAAGAAATTTACAACTGTTCACCATGAATGAAAGTGGATCCAAAATTTGATCTGTCAAAATCTATTGTAATAAATACTATAGAAATTCTAAAATTCATTTTCGATGCGTAGGTGTATCACTGCTGATCATCTTGCTTCCTGAAGGGAAAATTCTAAAGGAAAAATCCTTGAAGGACCTGCCAAATGCAGAGATTACCTACATCACCTGGACATCGTCTAGCTGTCTGCTGCTACATATTATATCCTTTTTCTATTATATCTAATAAGTTTTAAATATACTTAAAGTAAAATAGTGACATTCCTTTTTTAAATAATAGTAGAATATGTCAAATAATCGCCCATAACAATATATATATATATAAATATTAGTTAATATTAAATCAGCAAAATAACAAAGGTAATTATGGGCACTAACTTAATGAAGCTCAAAAATTCTTGTAATTCCATAAAAACATTACTTAATAAAGTCTTTCTAAGTTCTCGCTTAAACGCAATTAAACTAAGTCTAGACTAAGATAGAAGGTAAGGCATTAAATATTTTTATACCCATAAATAAAGGAGATTTTTCGAACGTGGTCAGACTATGGGCTGGTGTGCAAAAATTGTTCACGATTTCTCGCGTTGTATGCATGGTAGTCACTGTGCGTGGTAAATGAATCCTTATATTTCTTTGACAAAGGTAGCAACTTCCAGTATATATAAACTAGTAAGGGTCAAAATTTCCTAAATCCCAGAAATATTGTCTACACATGTTTCTTGTACTTAACCCAACCATATTTCTAATTGCACGCTTTTGCAAGCGAAGATTTTACCGAGTAATCGATGAAGGCTCCCAGAATATAATACCGTACGATAACTTGTCTGAAAACATGCGAAATGATACGGAAGCATAACATCTTTCGTAGCCACCTGTCTTAATCAGTAGATTGTGTAAAACCGGACGGAGCGTTTTATACCTAACTCTTGCGTATAGAAGCCCAATTTTACTTATATATCCAAAGAAAGCCCCAAAAATCTAGTTGATGATAAACCTGTTGAATGGATTTATTATTAATTCTCAACAAATGACTTTCATTATCTTTGTAATACCCGGTGTAAAACGTTAGACAATGTTTTATCGACATTAAGTATAATTTATTGTTTGCGAAACCATTTGGAAACAGTGTTTAGCATACTTTGGGTTTGTTGCTGCTAAGGCGGTCATTGTCGGTAACAGATATAATCAATCTACTATGTCGGCATACATAACAAACTATCAACTGCGGGTATAGCAGGCCAGATCGTTTACAAAAATGGTAAATAACAACGGACCAAATAACTGATCCTTGAGAAACACCTTTCTGGAAATGGTAAGGAATCGGATTTGTGACCACTTAATTCTACCAATTGAGCCTATGTGCTCAAGTATGAACGATACCAATCTAGAGTCTTCCTCTTATACGTCAGTATGTTATCTTGCGAAACAATATAGTATGCTCCTTAATCAGGTCGAAGAGCCTTACTAAGACTCCATAAAAAACACCAATCGCTTCTCTCCTCATTAAGTTGAGTATAAAGCCTGTGTTATAAATTGTATATATGCGGCTGTTTTTGGTGGATGTAATTCTTCATTGAAACCATGTTGTTGACTTAGTTAGCAAATTGTTACAGTAAGGAATTTACGAATTTTTTGTACCACTGTTGAAAAATATTAACGGTGTTGGCGTTAATTTTGCGCTAGTCAAATATTTTAGTGTTTGATTTTTTACAACTTTGCCAGACCGAGTTTGAACTACGTGTGTTTAATAAAACAGAATGACTAGAATTTCGTGTGAATTCTTTGTTCAGATATGAGGATTGACTATTTTTCTAGACATTTTAGAAGTGTCACCAATCAGATTTTTCCCTCGGATAGAAATATAGAACCCCACCTATTCTAATACAGTAATTGCATTATACGCACCACCTGCGTTGCACGTGTATCTGTTTTCGTGTTTGGATTCTCCGTATTAACATATCCAAACAAACCACCAAATGTGAACTGACTTGCAAAGTGTAACCTCGTGTTATTAAACGTTAATTCCAGTGGGCATAAAAAATTTCAACATCTTAAAGATGTATTGGGAACAATCTATTTACGCAATTAGTTTAGACTTCTAATCAAATAGCATAACATTCACTTAATTTTATAATGGTTCTCAAAAATCATTTTAAAATTGGTGTATGTTTAGTTGAACCAAAACTTGTGAATGAGTGGTTTTGCATATTTATAATTGAGAAAACGTCTTAAAGAGAGAATATTATATCACTAAGAAATAGGAGTTGCATATTAAAAAGACGTTGTGTTTAGAAAATGGTGTTAAAACACCCAATAGATCGCATTCATTTAGTTAAACAGCTAGTAAATTTGTCTAGTCTATATCAAATAAAATGTGACTAGAAGTACTTTTTTATTCCCGTGTCAGTTGGACAAAATAACTCCTTAGCATATAACAATACTTGATATCTTTGCTCGTCAAGATTTAAAACTTCTATAGTTCTCATTTGGACAAATAAGTCACGAAAAGGAGTGTGGACCCTCGTCCTGACTATTTAAATTAGTTCAAGAAAAGTGTTCAAATATTTTCGACCAGTGTACACCATGATTTTTCTCATGCACGTTAAACAATTGATGCTTGAGAGCAATTGGCCTACAGTCTCAACTAATTTAGTGTCTTGCTTTTTATGCAGCGGGAGTATTTTAGCAGTCTTTAAGATGTTGGGGAAGATGCCATGTTGAAATGATCTGTTTATTAGCGATGTTAATATCTGCAAGGTAAAGGCTATAGTGTGCTTTAGAAAATTGTTGCTAATATTATCATTCCGGATGAATCGACGATTTCAGATTATTTACAGTATACGCAACTCTGCTTTCTGGTATAAATCTATATGATATTGAATTTGTAATTGACTTCAAATTCGAAAATCGAATTTCATCCTTAGACAGTTTTGGGAGTTTTTTTTTTTTTGTCTTCACAAAATATCATTAAGCAGTTTGCTATGGCAAATGGTCATTTATTGTATGATTATTGATAATTATTTCATCAATTTCTTTATGTGGCTTTCTTTTAATGGTGGAATCAATAATACGCCATGCAGCTTTGCTTTTATTGTTAGCTGTATTAAAAACATGTGTGTTGTATAAACACTCTGCACATCGAATGACTGCTTTATATGTCGATTTATATTTTTTGTAATAATCAAAGTTAAGTTGATTCTGAGTACATGAACACAAGTGTTATTCATTAATAAAAATGTGTGATATATTATAACATGTAGAAGTTAAGAACTATTTAAAGTCTCAACGGTAACCTACCCTTACCTTTGAGATTTGAGTCAGTATTATAAGCAATTATTTACATATGAAGTGCTTATTGTAGGAACATGATAAGTCTCATCAAAAATACTTAAATTTTAAATTAAATAGTAGTCAGTTCCATGGAATTTTTCTAAAACTTCAAAGCTTGAACTTATTTTTTTTTTTTATTTATGACATATCACGTTATTGCAATAAACACTTAATATCTGGTCCTGAATTCACTTTAATTACATATTTAATATGAACACCGTCTTAAAATTTCTCGCTAATGTACTTAACCGCTGCATTCTACCTTGAAAATAAAGATTTAATTTAGACTATCAAAATTTGAGAGATATAATCACAAAAATTCAAAATTTCATAGGTTAAACCATACCAAACAGAAAACATCTATTCAATTTTTAATTAAGAGGAAAACATCTCACTGGCCACCAAAAGCAATCAAAAATTAACCACTTTCAAGTGTTTTAAATTTAAATAGCAATTTAATTATCAATTGCCCCAAAATGGATCCTAATGGAACGCCATACTTGACTAGTTTTGTAATTCTGTTAACACTCGTGGATTGACTAAATGCAAACGAATGGTTAAGTCAGGCATGTTTGTCACTCCAGTGATTTCTGAGTGATTTGTCACTGTGGCGTTTGTTAGAGTTAAAATTGCTTTTCTTCAAATGTTAAAAATGTAATTTTGAAGAGTACAATGACAATAATTTATTCAAAAGTTTCTGAGATTATTAAATAATGGAAAAAAAGTGTACCAACAATGAAGTGTAAGGAAAAATTCTTTGATTCATACCTGAAATATGTC
>RXPK01003504.1:0-59948 GCA_004143645.1 Protaetia brevitarsis
GAGACGTGCAACTACGGGTTTAATTTTTGGTCGCAAAACTTATACTGGTCGACTGTCTGGGGAAAGTTGTACTGAGGTGGCGCAAGCACGATAATAGCGCGTAATTTAAACGTGTATATGGCTATTATGGTTTTTTAATTAATTTATTAATTCATGTAAAATCGGGAAAATGACACGATTTTAGTTATTGTATTATGTATATATATATTTAAGCAAATAGATACAATTTTATATTTAAAAGTAAATCTAAGTAAATATAAAAGAATTACATTACAAATAACAAATCAAAAATTTTCATAAAACGAACTATCGAAAAATGTCATTTATTCATTTTGCATATCCTCTGACAATAACATTTTACAAGTTGATACAAAAATATATCTCTGATTGAACTGCCCACAATATTATTAGGAGGCGAGATAAAAGTATACCCCAAGAAAGATAACACATTTAACAATAAAATCGGATTTACAATAAAACCTGTGCGAATTTGAAATAGATGCAAAATCAAGTTATTAAAAGTAAATTGTGAAAAAATCTTAATTGCATTCGGCAACGTATAAGTGTAAAAAGCATCTCAGAAATAAATTACGTGTGTTCGCAAGGGATGTCTGGGCTATTATAAACAACCGTGTAAACACCACTAAACACAAAATACAATAGCAATTAAGCTAGATAAGCACTCTCACTATCGCTATTTTTCAAAACAAACACGTGTTGACAATGTGGAACCACAACAACAAGCTGACAACAGAGTGAATACGGCAGTGACAAAGAGCGTTTCATCACGTTTTATAACCGGGGTCACAGTGATTTTCAGGAGCACCACCCACGTACTGCCAACCATACAACCGCAAAATCTAACTTGACGGTGGCGCCCGTCAGTAACACTCCAGCTTGCTAAACAAGTTCGCTATAGTGCGAATTTATAAAGCAAACAAAGATAGCCAATGCAATAATTTTCCGAACCTTTTTTTGTATCTAGTTGCACGTCTCATGTTGTCTCTGCCCGTAGTTGCACGTCTCATGTTGTCTCTGGCGGCGTCACTTCTTGTCGCTTCTTCTTCCTGCTTGGTGGAGAGTTCGGTCCAATGCATATAAGCAATAAGCAGTTTATAATATAAGTTAAGATCTGGTAAATATACCATTATATATTGTAAACCTTTAATATATACATTAAACTTTCGTCATCTGATTAAACATTGCATATATAATATACTTTCATTTAATCCACTGCAATTGGTTATGGGCCCAGAACAAAAAATGGCGGAATCACACATATCGATGAATAAGTTAAACCATAACAATTGGAACGTCTGGAAATTCCAAATCAAGGTAATTTTGATGGCGAAAGATTTGTACGACATTGTCACAGGTATAAACGAGCAACCCGCTGAAGGTGCTGAACTTATAACAAAATGGAAATTAAGAGACGCCAAGGCACAGGAAGCCCTGGTAACAAGGATGGAAGAAGAGCCGTTAGCACATATAATGCAATGTTCCTCTGCACATGAAATGTGGACGAAGTTGGGGAGCATTTACGATAGGCAATCGGTTGTCAGTAAGCATCTCCTAAATGAGCAGTTCTACAACGCAAAGTTTGATGGGGATGTCAACAGTTTTATTACAAAGATCACAAACATATGTGTAAAAATAAAACAACTGGGCGATCAAATACCCGAGAGGATGGTAATTACGAAAATATTGATGTCACTTCCAGAACGGTTTAAACATTTTAGAGCAGCTTGGGAAAGTGTACCGTGTGAAAAACAAGATATAAACCATTTAACTTCGAGGCTATTAATAGAAGAAGAACAAATTGGTAAACAAGAAGAGGAAACAGTAGCATTGGTGTCTACAAAATTTGAAAAGAAATGTTACAGCTGTGGAAAGAAAGGGCATATGAAAAATCAATGTAAGAAAAATATGGAATGTTTCTATTGCAAAAAGAACGGTCATCTAATGAAGGATTGTTTCCATAAAAAGCAAAAGGAACGAGGTGAGAACAAGCAACAAAAAGAACAATCGGGTATAAGTAGCAACTTTAGTGACGGTAAGCAGTGATATTGAGTCACAGGTAAATACAGATTGGTACTTAGATAGTGGTGCTTCTCAACAGATGTGCCGAGATGAAAAGTTATTTAAAAATTACAAACAATTGGATGTTCCGGAAGATATTAAAATTGGCGATGGTTCGGTAATGAAGGCTGTTGGTATAGGTAGTATAGACGTTTCTGCATACAATGGTCAAACATTTCACAATGTGATGCTGTGTGATGTGTTGCATGTTCCAAGCCTAGCAGTTAACCTTTTCTCACAAAGTAGTGCATTAGACAAAGTCTGTCATTAATGTCAAATTCAGAGAGTGCACAGTTTATAACCAAGTGTGCTATGGCTTAACGCACAGGAAAATTGTTCAAGATGTTGGTTAAGACAAAGCAGAATGATACAAACTGTCTACTAGCCAAAAGTGAAAAAGATTTAATGTGGTGGCACAAAATTTTCGTCACATAAAAGATATTCTTAAACGTAATGATGTTAATGTTGTAGGAAATTCCACCTTTTGCAGTTCATGTGTGCAAGGAAAGCAACACCGAGAACCGTTCCCTGGAACTGAAACAAGATCAAAAGAAGTGTGTGCTCTGACTCACATGGATTTATGTGGCCCCATGGAAGTACCCTCAATGAATGGTTCAAGGTATATGCTGTTATTAAAAGATGACTACTTCAAGTATTTTTTTCCAGTGTATTTTTTAAAACATAAATCGGAGGTACATGATAAGCTAAATGAATTTATAGTATACATGAAAACACAATCTGGAAAGTGCATTAAAGTTATGCGTAGTGACAATGGCACAGAGTTTACCAAACGAGAGAGTCCGTGACTTATTTAAAAGACATGGGATACAACATCAGTTAACTGTGGTATATACGCCACAACAAAATGGTAGGGTGGAGAGGGAATTTCGTACAATTGTTGAAGCTACCAGAACAGTGTTGGCTGATAAGAACTTAGATAAGAAGTTCTGGGCAGAAGCTGCGAACACTGCAGTTTACGTTTTAAATCGTACAGGCACAAGTCCAGTTATCGGAAAAACTCCTTTTGAGGTATGGCATGACAAGACTTTTAACATAGCTTTCTTAAAGGGCATTTTTGGAAATGAGGTTTGGGTTCACATACCGAAGGAAAAACGGCAGAAGTTGGATTTCAAAAGCAGAAAAGGGATATTCGTTGGTTATTGTGAGAACACAAAAGGTTACCGAGTGTATTTTGCAGACAAGAACATAGTTTCCATAGAAAGAGAACTAGTATTCGAGCAGGCAACAGAAAACAAGCAGATAGATAAATCGGAAAATGAAATAGTAATAAGTTTGGACTTAAACGATGAAATGCACCCGAGAGAAGAAAATTCAGGCTGCGATGAAGATAATGATGTAACCCCTAATGAAGAAACCACTGGTATCGAGAATGCAACGCAGGAACGACTACGACCAAGATGCACTTTGAAGCAACCACAAAGACTCCATGACTATGAGACTGGTTACTTCAGTGTCGATATTGATGAAGCTGCTTCATATGAAGAAGCGATGAGTAGCAATCATGCAACCAAGTGGCAGGCAGCAATGGATGAAGAATTAAAGGCATTAGATGACAACGATACCTGGAAGTTAGTGGACAAACCAGAAGTGTGCGACATAGTGGACAGTAAGTGGATTTTTAAGGTAAAACGTGATCAAGATGGGAAAATCAGCAAGTTCAAGTGTCGTCTAGTGGCAAGAGGTTTCCAACAGCAATCTGGCTACAACAATGTGTATGCTCCAGTGGTCAAACTGAATATGATAAGACTCATTCTGGCTGTAAGTGCTCACGAGAATTGGCTGGTTTTTCAAATGGACGTGTGTAGTGCTTTTTTACATGGAGAAATTGACGAAGAACTATATATGTATTTGCCAGACAATTGTAATGTAAAAGGTAAAGTGTGTAAATTAAACAAGGCAATATATGGCCTAAAAAAGGTCCCTTTATATTGGTGTGATAAATTTCATAAGTTCATGTTAGATCAAGGTTACATCAAAAGCAAGTGTGACAATTGTTTATATTTTAAAATTAAGAATGCAGTTAAGATATATTTCCTGATCTATGTCGATGATATTTTGATAACAGGTTCGTGTAATAATGAGATAAGTATATTAAAATCAAAAATGCAAACAACTTTTAAAATGAAAGACACAGGGTTATTGTCCTATTATTTAGGTATTTGCGTTAAACAAGATTCAAACGGCATAACATTAAATCAAAAAACATATTTAGAAAATATTTTAAAGAAATTTGGTATGCACGAGTGTAAACCTGTGAGCACCCCAATGGATACCAAATTTGATTATGATAGCTTAAAAGGAGAAAACTCAGAAGACAGTAATATTAAAACTTTGTGTAGACAAATTATTGGTGGCATAATGTATGCAATGTTGGGTACAAGACCAGATCTGTGTTCCACTATAACACTGTTATCAAGATATCAAAATTGCGCAAGCAATCAGTTATATATGTGCTTAAAGAGAGTACTGCGATACATAAAAGGGACTTTAGATCTAAAATTAGTATACAGAAAAACCAATGATAATGTAATAATAGGCTACGCTGATGCAGATTGGGGTGGTGACACAATTGATAGGAAGTCAACAAGTGGGTACTGTTTCTTAATCTTCGGGTGTTTTGTATCATGGGCATCAAAAAAACGAGCACGGTCGCTCTCTCAACTACAGAAGCTGAATATATTGCTTTGAGTCAATGTATCAGCGAAGCTTGTTGGTTCAGAAACTTTATTTTAGAGCTTAATTTATCTAGTGTTGATACCAAAGTATTGCTATATGAAGACAATCAGTCAACTATTTGCTCTTGCAATCACATGAACAGCTCAAGCGCATCAAACATTTAGATATTAAGCATCACTTCATAAAAGATCGTGTTAATGAAGGTATAGTTGACTTACAATATGTTCCAAGTAATGAGCACCGAGAGATAGAAAGATGTACCGAACCAGGTAAAAGCGTCGCTATTTCTCTGACAGTCAGTCCACACTTAAAGCGATTAGCTCTACAACGTGACTCTAAGCTGATTTGGGACTGTGTAAGCGCCCTAAATGAGGTGGGCCCAAGGAAAGTAACCCTAGCCTGGGTCCCTAGCCACTCGGGCGTGAGAGGAAATGAGGCGGCGGACGAGCTGCCCAGGCGAGGTTCGGCAAGGCCATTCGTTACAGCCGACCTCTCTTTAGGTCACTACCAAATCGCAAATCAAAAATCCATCAATGATGATACATATCGTCCAGAGAGTGGTGGCAAAACACCGGGGCAAAGGCAGGCAAAGAGTTCCTAAAGGAGCAAAGGCCTGAATTCACGAGAGATCTACTGAATAAAGACAGGAAGACTGTCAAAATGATCGTAGGTCTGCTGACTGGTCACTGTAGACTGAATAGGCATATGTACAACATAGGCCTGGCAGACGATGCAACCTGCAGATACTGCCAAGAGGAGGAAGAAACACCAGTTCATGTGCTGTGCCAATGTGAAAGGCCTGGCGAGGACAGAAGTTTCTAAGTAACGAGGAGGAGAACCCACAGCCAGTAACTAATAAAGAAGCCGCTCTCAAAGCTGAATAGGCCTATTAAGAGCACAAAAAAATTTAGAGAGCGCCCTCTAGGAAAAAAGGGGATCACAATAGATCTGAAAAGGTCGCGGTGAAACAGGTGGATAGGCCACCCCAATCCTAATCTATCTATCTAAGTAATGAGCAAGTAGCTGACATATTAACTAAACCTCTAAGTAAGCCAAGTTTTGAACTCTTACGAAGCAAAATGTTAGCTTAAGTTTTTTTTTTGTGAACAATAATCTTTGATTGACGGGGAGTGTTAATGTGTTAACAATCAAAGATTGTTTTTTCTAACTTAGCGCCACGCAGGAAGTAGTCTTTCTTTTTCCTTTGTCAGGTTGTAACCACTGTGATGTAGCTATGTGCTACGTGCATTTTGTCGCGGCGTCACTTCTTGTCGCTTCTTCTTCCTGCTTGGTGGAGAGTTCGTTCCAATGCATATAAGCAGTTTATAATATAAGTTAAGATCTGATAAATATACATGGTATACTTGTAAAACCTTAATATATACATTAAAACTTTCGTCATCTGATTAAACATTGCATATATAATATACTTTCATTTAATCCACTGCAATTTTGATAAATAAAAAAAGGTAAAACAATATTTTGTGTTCTAAAGAAAAGAATCTTGGCAGTGCAATAGTGATGCAGTACAATCATAGAAAGAAAAACCCGTCCACTTTGAGTGAGAGAAGACATACACTATCCATTACAATCACCGTGGCGGCAGACTATGCCGCACTGTTTCTCCTTGACTCACTCGGAACGGGTTGTTGTTTCTTTGGATGTACGTAGTATGTAGTGATTTTGAAAGCACGTATTTTAATCTTTGACTGCTAGTTACAAAAAGTATCCATTAATTGTGGTGCTATCTCAACTTTAATCTTGCTCAGTCTAGACTTCATCTAATCCACTTCTTATTAAGTTCTCCTCCACAATTAGGATCTTATTGAGCGGTCGCTATTTTTCAAGGTTTCAATTTTTTATGAGAACAATACGAAAATGTTTTTCATCTTTTAAATTTTCATAAGATTTCATATCTAGACAATTATCACGTAATATAGCGCATTTATAATAAATATTGACAAAGCTTCTGAAAATAATCTTGAAAGCAACACTTTATACATCACTTCTGCTTATTTTTTTTTAAATGAAACTACACCGACACATAACCATTACACAAACTGAAAAATTCTTGTATTCAACAATAGCCGTCATGGGTAGATAAGAAATTGATTACAGCGTTACAGCTTACCCATGTACAGTCTGCGGCTATTTAAATGAGAATTCCAAGGAAATTAGAACCGCAACCCTTTCAGCGTGTCTGTATTTAAAGTTGCTAGTGCTCTGTATACTGAGCGATACCTAATTTGATGAAGTTTGTTAGTAATTTCTTACTTTAGAATGCTATATTATTGTAAAAAAATAATGCAATTAATACAAAGAATAATTATTGTTATAATAATGCTGTAATTACATCATGTTTTGAGGGAAAAGTAGTGCAAACTTGTGTTCACTGATCCGTTTTACCTGAATATTCGGGATAATACGAGTTTTAACGAAGCGAAGGAATTCGGAATCGGAGAAGGATAACGGGCAGCATGAAGGCCCACGATGAACATTTTATTTTGTAATTTAATAAACAAAAGAAAGTAGAAGAAATTATCCCATAAATGTTTTTTTTTCAATGTATTATATATATTAATTGTAATTGTAATGGAAATATATACTGGTATCCTGTGCCACTCTCTACACCTCTACTGATCTGCTGGTTAATCCTCTGGATTCACTTTGGCTTGCAAGAATTGCTTGATTTTGCGTCCAGAGCCTCGCATTCAAACATAATGTGATAAGCGGTCTCTGTCATGCCATTACACAGTCTGCAATTGTGCTTTCAGTTCACAGCGGCCTGTAAAGACCTGTTACGGTGCGAAGATGATCCCTACTAGGCTGTAGTTATTCTTCATTCTTCTTTTTGATGTTTCCTCAATAAAGGTCTTTCCATGAATTCGCCTAATTCTTTTATTCCAGTGTCTTTGTGTTTTTCTTTTACCAAAATTCTTCTAAAGAATGTCAAATCAAGAAAGCTGGTTGATTGCGTATCGTATCTGCTATCGTTTTGCTCCAGTGGGCACCCGAGTCTTGCGCAGATTAAAATCGTATCGCAGATTAACGTCGATGAAAGATTGCTCATGTTATATCACCTATCGCATGCCTTCAGTGTGCACCGCGTCTAAAGCTCGACGTATTTATTTCTCACCAAAGTATATGTATTTGATTTTAACCTAACGGAAGTGCGCAGGTCAAGAAATTGTAGAAAGGCGCGAAAGGAAATTAATATGCAACTCTCGCATTTTACTTACATATTATGTTATTAAAGTAACAAAGTTTCACTAATTTGCGAAAGGTGAAATTTTGAGAATAAATACTTCTCATTCATAAATAATTTCAAACTTGTAAACATAACATAGTTTTTGGTTATAGTTGACGTCAGGTCCGTTAATATTAGGGCTGTTCGAACATGCAGTTCGCGAACGGTTTGTGATAACGTGAACCAATTAGAGAACAGGTTGGAGTTCTCGCGAACTGGCGTTGTCTGATTGGTTCACATGATCGTGAACCGTTCGCGAACTGTATGTTCGAACAAACCTATTATATCAATTAAATAGAAGGTAAATCGAGCACTGTGAGATATACTGATAACTAACAGGAAATACCAATAAACTTCGGTCTCACAAATTCTTTAATCTTGAAAAACACAATGTACATTTCGTTAGCTAAGCTAACATCTTCAGGTGTACATACAAGTGTATTGTCAAATACTAAAATATACAAAAGCGGTAGTGACGTCCGTCCGTCATTTGTTAGTTCATAGGACTGTCTTCTTGGTGCTAAAATTGCCGTCGCGCGTCGCCTACAGAAAACTGAGCACCAAACCATGATAACAAACTGCGTGAATTAACTAACCACAATTGTTAACAATTCATAAATACAGAAAATTGACAATTATTATTGTCAATGTAGCGTAGTTGAGTAATTTGGCTTGAAGACTTGTTTCTGTTATAAAAACTAAAAACCTCTTTACGTTTGTTTAATTGTTCCCTGTTATCTAGTCCTTTAGGTGAGCATTCTCATGGATGTAAAAAAAAAAGTTAAAAAGCTTAAAATGTGTCAAGCTGATAGATATACCTATTTGAATGATAACCCTAATAGCCAAATTTAAATTTCCCGCCACTATTTTTGGTGAATTCAACGTTAAAGGCATTAAAAGTAACTGCTAATGTAGTACAAAATAGTGGGTAATATTATGTTTCACGTTGAAGTTACTAAGAATAATTGCGGGCAATTTAAATTTGGCCATGTGGGAAGGACAGCGCTCTAGTAAGTGAAAAGACGTTTAATGCAGCAAAATTGTAATTCGTGCAACGTCAACGTATTACAGTCTTGCTCAATTAGTCGTCTTTACTTCCAGTTTTAAATGTGTATGTCAAAACAAGTTGAAAGTCAAATTTCCCGCTCGTAATTTTTAGTTCTACTGGACTAACGCTATATGGTTATCGACTACTAAATTTGTAATTACCATTCATGTCTATATAACATGTCAACCTGACAGTAACAAATTTTGAATGTGCGCCGCGGAATCGCCATCTTTTTTGAGTACTTTTTAGCATTTAACCAATGAAGTCAATCAGCCGGACTGAAGGTCACGAATTTCTCCCCGGGAGAGATCAAAGGCGCCGACGCTGAGTGGCCGTTCTCTTGAGATGCTCTTAATTTTTCTTAGTTGCTGGAAAGACAATTATTTTAGTTATTCAACTATAAACTTTTATTACGGGTTTGAAATACCTTAATTCATAATAAAATAATAATAAAAAATGCTATAATAATAGTAAATTTCAGAACGTCGAATAATAACGCTTAAGACAAAATAATAATGGTATGTGGAATATCTGGTTGCCCACTCGTCAGTTACCAATGTATTGACAATTTGTTTTTTATAATTCGTTACACATAGGGAAAATGTATGTGTAATAGATAAAAAGAACCCGGTGTACGTCTAACATTTCCTCCATCGCTGCTATTGTTTTATCCTTGATCATTTCATCGATTTTGTCTTTTGCATTATTACCACTCTCTTCTTATGTTTTCCTTTTATTAATTTCAAACAACTCTCACTTATATTATTTTTAATTTACTCTTCAATAATTATCCTGGTGTTTGAACACCATGTAAATTTAATCAGCATTTCCATTATTATAAAAAACGTTTCGAAGTGTACAAAACTATTTACATAATGATTTTTTTCTATAAAAAATGAAGTTTAATATTTTATAAGTAGTTAGGTAGTCATATAGGCATACAGTCTAAGTAAACACGTTGTTTTTTAGCGTAGAACTTAAAGAAATTAAATATGTACGGAATTTCATTTTAAATAATGCACGGATACGTTTGGTATTTGTATAATCAAAAATATTTCTAATTATTCAACATTGAACCCCATAAAATTTTTGTCGAGATTATTGTGTACTAAATCAAATACTGTAATCGAAATATAGTTTTATTATTACATATATAGAATTTATTTTCTTTCATTTTCTTCAATTCAATTTTTAGATTGGTCGGCTACGATACAGTAGGTTACACCAGAATATTAAGAAGATAAATAACTAAACTAGAGCAAGTTACAAGAATTTTATTTTGACCAATATTTTATAAACAGTACACGGATCTTTTTCGCATTCAAACTTTTCTTTAACAAAGAAAAATAATAGTATAAAGAAAATGTCTTAGACACTAGGATCGGGCATCTCTATCATAAAAACATTTTTTTTTAATTTTTAATAAGTAACCTTAAATATTTCATATGTACACGATAATCAATATAAGTATTTTACAATTTTCCTTCCTATGCTTCTAATATAACTTGTTACATTTCATAAACTATGGAAAACAATACCACAATTTTGTATATACTTCACCTGAAGGAAGAAAGTGAATTGCGTAATGGGTATAAAAATAATTACAACTTTTACACGTAACTATTCATCCAGAATAAATGCATGTTTACACAATATACATAGATAAATAATTTTTACAAAAAAAAACATCGCTCGTATCACAGATTTTCTTGTATTACAATTATTGTTGTTATATTTTCAATCACGGATTTAAAGAAAGTTTCAATAACACATGCATATATCGATTAAAGTTACACATTGGTATTGTTTTTATACCTCAAATTTCTTTCTCAATAACGTACACTAATACTTCGAGTGCATACTTAAAATTGAAATATTCACCTACCACACGTCCGTTGTGTTTTATATACAATCACTATAAAAATAAATAAAAAGATCCTAATCAAAATTAAAATTAAACCGCATCAATTTACTTAATTACAAATATGGATTTAAACGTGTAAAAATTGCAATGTATCAATATAATTGGTAATAAAAAAAATTGCGTGTTCAATCTACAACTGAGGTTTAATCTGCATTGAAGTAAAACAAGTAAATTAGTTTATTATTATCTGTACTAGTACGTTGCTTCAAAACAGAACTTGATAGAAAAATATAATATGTTTGTATACATGTTGCAACATGGTATTTTACTCAGAATATAATATATAAGTTACAATTTCAATATATGTCTGTTAATATAATTTATTATATCAATGTATAATAATACCGCAAATGACAATATTTCATTATTTATGGTCAAAAACGAAAAGGAATGCATTTTCCTAACAAGATATGCCGCACTGTTTCTCCTTGACTCACTCGGAACGGGTTGTTTCTTTGGATGTACGTAGTATGTAGTGATTTTGAAAGCACGTATTTTAATCTTTGACTGCTAGTTACAAAAAGTATACATTAATTGTGTGCTATCTCAACTTTAATCTTGCTCAGTCTAGACTTCAATCTAATCCAACTTCCTTATTAAGTTTCCTCCCCACCATTAGGATCTTATTGAGCGGTCGCTATTTTTCAAGGTTTCAATTTTTTATGAGAACAATACGAAAATGTTTTTCATCTTTTAAATTTTCATAAGATTTCATATCTAGACAATTATCACGTAATATAGCGCATTTATAATAAATATTGACAAAGCTTCTGAAAATAATCTTGAAAGCAACACTTTATACATCACTTCTGCTTATTTTTTTTTAAATGAAACTACACCGACACATAACCATTACACAAACTGAAAAATTCTTGTATTCAACAATAGCCGTCATGGGTAGATAAGAAATTGATTACAGCGTTACAGCTTACCCATGTACAGTCTGCGGCTATTTAAATGAGAATTCCAAGGAAATTAGAACCGCAACCCTTTCAGCGTGTCTGTATTTAAAGTTGCTAGTGCTCTGTATACTGAGCGATACCTAATTTGATGAAGTTTGTTAGTAATTTCTTACTTTAGAATGCTATATTATTGTAAAAAAATAATGCAATTAATACAAAGAATAATTATTGTTATAATAATGCTGTAATTACATCATGTTTTGAGGGAAAAGTAGTGCAAACTTGTGTTCACTGATCCGTTTTACCTGAATATTCGGGATAATACGAGTTTTACCAAGCGAAGGAATTCGGAATCGGAGAAGGATAACGGGCAGCATGAAGGCCCACGATGAACATTTTATTTTGTAATTTAATAAACAAAAGAAAGTAGAAGAAATTATCCCATAAATGTTTTTTTTTCAATGTATTATATATATTAATTGTAATTGTAATGGAAATATATACTGGTATCCTGTGCCACTCTCTACACCTCTACTGATCTGCTGGTTAATCCTCTGGATTCACTTTGGCTTGCAAGAATTGCTTGATTTTGCGTCCAGAGCCTCGCATTCAAACATAATGTGATAAGCGGTCTCTGTCATGCCATTACACAGTCTGCAATTGTGCTTTCAGTTCACAGCGGCCTGTAAAGACCTGTTACGGTGCGAAGATGATCCCTACTAGGCTGTAGTTATTCTTCATTCTTCTTTTTGATGTTTCCTCAATAAAGGTCTTTCCATGAATTCGCCTAATTCTTTTATTCCAGTGTCTTTGTGTTTTTCTTTTACCAAAATTCTTCTAAAGAATGTCAAATCAAGAAAGCTGGTTGATTGCGTATCGTATCTGCTATCGTTTTGCTCCAGTGGGCACCCGAGTCTTGCGCAGATTAAAATCGTATCGCAGATTAACGTCGATGAAAGATTGCTCATGTTATCACCTATCGCATGCCTTTCAGTGTGCACCGCGTCTAAAGCTCGACGTATTTATTTCTCACCAAAGTATATGTATTTGATTTTAACCTAACGGAAGTGCGCAGGTCAAGAAATTGTAGAAAGGCGCGAAAGGAAATTAATATGCAACTCTCGCATTTTTACTTACATATTATGTTATTTAAGTAACAAAGTTTCACTAATTTGCGAAAGGTGAAATTTTGAGAATAATACTTCTCATTCATAAATAATTCAAACTTGTAAACATAACATAGTTTTGGTTATAGTTGACGTCAGTCAGGTCGTAATATTAGGGCTGTTCGAACATGCAGTTCGCGAACGGTTTGTGATAACGTGAACCAATTAGAGAACAGGTTGGAGTTCTCGCGAACTGGCGTTGTCTGATTGGTTCACATGATCGTGAACCGTTCGCGAACTGTATGTTCGAACAAACCTATTATATCAATTAAATAGAAGGTAAATCGAGCACTGTGAGATATACTGATAACTAACAGGAAATACCAATAAACTTCGGTCTCACAAATTCTTTAATCTTGAAAAACACAATGTACATTTCGTTAGCTAAGCTAACATCTTCAGGTGTACATACAAGTGTATTGTCAAATACTAAAATATACCAAAAGCGTAGTGACGTCCGTCCCGTCACTTTGTTAGTTCATAGGACTGTCTTCTTGGTGCTAAAATTGCCGTCGCGCGTCGCCTACAGAAAACTGAGCACCAAACCATGATAACAAACTGCGTGAATTAACTAACCACAATTGTTAACAATTCATAAATACAGAAAATTGACAATTATTATTGTCAATGTAGCGTAGTTGAGTAATTTGGCTTGAAGACTTGTTTCTGTTATAAAAACTAAAAACCTCTTTACGTTTGTTTAATTGTTCCCTGTTATCTAGTCCTTTAGGTGAGCATTCTCATGGATGTAAAAAAAAAAGTTAAAAAGCTTAAAATGTGTCAAGCTGATAGATATACCTATTTGAATGATAACCCTAATAGCCAAATTTAAATTTCCCGCCACTATTTTTTGGTGAATTCAACGTAAAGGCATTAAAGTAACTGCTAATGTAGTACAAAATAGTGGGTAATATTATGTTTCAACGTTGAAGTTACTAAGAATAATTGCGGGCAATTTAAATTTGGCCATGTGGGAAGGACAGCGCTCTAGTAAGTGAAAAGACGTTTAATGCAGCAAAATTGTAATTCGTGCAACGTCAACGTATTACAGTCTTGCTCAATTAGTCGTCTTTACTTCCAGTTTTAAATGTGTATGTCAAAACAAGTTGAAAGTCAAATTTCCCGCTCGTAATTTTTAGTTCTACTGGACTAACGCTATATGGTTATCGACTACTAAATTTGTAATTACCATTCATGTCTATATAACATGTCAACCTGACAGTAACAAATTTTGAATGTGCGCGCGGAATCGCCATCTTTTTTGAGTACTTTTTAGCATTTAACCAATAGAAGTCAATCAGCGGACTGAAGGTCACGAATTTCTCCCCCGGGAGATCAAAGGCGCCGACGCTGAGTGGCCGTTCTCTTGAGATGCTCTTAATTTTTCTTAGTTGCTGGAAAGACAATTATTTTAGTTATTCAACTATAAACTTTTATTACGGGTTTGAAATACCTTAATTCATAATAAAATAATAATAAAAAATGCTATAATAATAGTAAAATTTCAGAACGTCGAATTAATAACGCTTAAGACAAAATAATAATGGTATGTGGAATATCTGGTTGCCCACTCGTCAGTTACCAATGTATTGACAATTTGTTTTTTATAATTCGTTACACATAGGGAAAATGTATGTGCAATAGATAAAAAGAACCCGGTGTACGTCTAACATTTCCTCCATCGCTGCTATTGTTTTATCCTTGATCATTTCATCGATTTTGTCTTTTTGCATTATTACACTCTCTTCTTATGTTTGCTTTTTATTAATTTCAAACAACTCTCACTTATATTATTTTTAATTTACTCTTCAATAATTATCCTGGTGTTTGAACACCATGTAAATTTAATCAGCATTTCCATTATTATAAAAAACGTTTCGAAGTGTACAAAACTATTTACATAATGATTTTTTTCTATAAAAAATGAAGTTTAATATTTTATAAGTAGTTAGGTAGTCATATAGGCATACAGTCTAAGTAAACACGTTGTTTTTTAGCGTAGAACTTAAAGAAATTAAATATGTACGGAATTTCATTTTAAATAATGCACGGATACGTTTGGTATTTGTATAATCAAAAATATTTCTAATTATTCAACATTGAACCCTATAAAATTTTTGTCGAGATTATTGTGTACTAAATCAAATACTGTAATCGAAAATATAGTTTTATTATTACATATATAGAATTTATTTCTTTTCATTTTCTTCAATTCAATTTTTAGATTGGTCGGCTACGATACAGTAGGTTACACCAGAATATTAAGAAGATAAATAACTAAACTAGAGCAAGTTACAAGAATTTTATTTTGACCAATATTTTATAAACAGTACACGGATCTTTTTCGCATTCAAACTTTTCTTTAACAAAGAAAAATAATAGTATAAAGAAAATGTCTTAGACACTAGGATCGGGCATCTCTATCATAAAAACATTTTTTTTTAATTTTTAATAAGTAACCTTAAATATTTCATATGTACACGATAATCAATATAAGTATTTTACAATTTTCCTTCCTATGCTTCTAATATAACTTGTTACATTTCATAAACTATGGAAAACAATACCACAATTTTGTATATACTTCACCTGAAGGAAGAAAGTGAATTGCGTAATGGGTATAAAAATAATTACAACTTTTACACGTAACTATTCATCCAGAATAAATGCATGTTTACACAATATACATAGATAAATAATTTTTACAAAAAAAACATCGCTCGTATCACAGATTTTCTTGTATTACAATTATTGTTGTTATATTTTCAATCACGGATTTAAAGAAAGTTTCAATAACACATGCATATATCGATTAAAGTTACACATTGGTATTGTTTTTATACCTCAAATTTCTTTCTCAATAACGTACACTAATACTTCGAGTGCATACTTAAAATTGAAATATTCACCTACCACACGTCCGTTGTGTTTTATATACAATCACTATAAAAATAAATAAAAAGATCCTAATCAAAATTAAAATTAAACCGCATCAATTTACTTAATTACAAATATGGATTTAAACGTGTAAAAATTGCAATGTATCAATATAATTGGTAATAAAAAAAATTGCGTGTTCAATCTACAACTGAGGTTTAATCTGCATTGAAGTAAAACAAGTAAATCAGTTTATTATTATCTGTACTAGTACGTTGCTTCAAAACAGAACTTGATAGAAAAATATAATATGTTTGTATACATGTTGCAACATGGTATTTTACTCAGAATATAATATATAAGTTACAATTTCAATATATGTCTGTTAATATAATTTATTATATCAATGTATAATAATACCGCAAATGACAATATTTCATTATTTATGGTCAAAAACGAAAAGGAATGCATTTTCCTAACAAGTTCTTTGCGCTTTCTTTTTTTTTTATAAAATTTTGTTATCTCTTTCGCACGTTTATAATAAACAAAAGCATCACGTTTCACATATATCGCGGTCTCTTTTGATGAGTAGGGCTACCCATGGTGACGTCTGACGGGCTGGCGGGCCTTTTACAATGACGTTGTATTTCGCCTGTTATGAATGCACAAAGATCTGTCCCTAAAGGCCTACGTGATGGGTTCGAATTCGACCTGGCTAAGGCTTCCGTGAACGTGTTGAGGTCCATATCTGTATTTAAAGATGGAGGTGCCGCTACCCCTGGCGGTGGTGATATATTTCTAGG
This sequence comes from Protaetia brevitarsis, assembly GCA_004143645.1. Classification (NCBI taxonomy): domain Eukaryota; kingdom Metazoa; phylum Arthropoda; class Insecta; order Coleoptera; family Scarabaeidae; genus Protaetia; species Protaetia brevitarsis. The sequence continues at coordinate 16,744 of RXPK01003504.1, forward strand.
CCGAGGTGAGAGTCTGTAATTATAAATTCGTATTAGTAACAAACCAACTACTAGCACCTACTATAAACTAAAAAACTCTTTGCACGTGTTTCACGTATTGGTAATTAATGGAGAATGACTACATATCTATATAGAGAGAACTGTTAGGTTTACAGCGTATAGGGTATATGGACAGTTAACTAGTGATAAGCCAATCGCACGGTGCTAACCATAAAAAAGTATCACATAAACTTACGCACGCACCCCTCAGGTGATGTCAACTGATACCATAGTTCAGAAAGCCATAACCGGACAAGCTAGTAAAATCAGCCCTTGCATAGATTTGGCTAATATTCTTTTCTGGAGTAGCTTTACATATAATATTGCTTCCCAGAAAATTTTAATTTTGTAATGTTTTATAGTTTTGGAGTAAATAACTGTTAGGAGAAAAACCAAAAAGAATCTTTTCCGTTAACATAAGTGATGAATTCTTGTGAATTTGTAGTATGTTGTAGTAGTTATCGATGGTGATTACCTGCAGTTTTTTGATAATCCTAAACGTCCCCCAAGTAAAGCAAAAATATAAGTTCATATTTTAATAATGTTTTTTATATGTTGCTCTTTGAGAGCACCTATGATTTTGTCACCAAATATTGTACTACATATCCAAACAACATATACAAACTGCAACTTGATACAGGGGGTATAACAGTAAAATAAAAGAATATTAACTAAACGTTTACATGACTGTTTTGTACAAGTCATTTGGCATGGTTGGCTGTTCACTAAATATATAAATATGATATAAAAGTATACTTCCTCCTTCAGCACAATATGCAAAAAATATATTAAAGCATTTATTCATATTTTTGCTTTACTTGGATCACGGTTAAGAGTACTGCTCTGTTTTTCAGAAAAAAATGCTCGGGATTTGAAATTTTTCATTCTTTTTTTTTCACTTCAGTAAAATTAAATATTATAATTAACTTCAAAATTTCAATTTATTTATAGTTTCTTTATTCGTATACCATTTTTTCTTTTTTTTTTCAATAAAAATAAAATACAACAATTTAGTGTTTTTCATTCACCTTGTGACCTCTCTGATAATGAGTGAATATTGTGGAAAGTGACCTTCTACCTGCTAGGTACCGGTGGCACGGGATACTTATTGTAGGAGCACCAAATCACCTGTTAATTTAGCTTTCCAGGCGCTTGCTAACGAATAGATGCCCCAAATCCCCTTCTTTGATTATTTCAACTTGAGAAAATGTAACTATCATAAATTGTTGTAAAAATACACCAAACGTGCAAATAAAATAATGTTTTAAAACAATACAAGCGTAAATCTTTTTTCATCTTTTTTTTAAGCACAGATGGGCAGGCAATCTCTTGGTCAAGTTGTACGTTTGGTTCGAGGGCCCCCAATAACGGTCATATCATGGAATGGTATTCTCCTCAGGAAATTTTATCGGAAATTCGAAGATTGTTCAGGTCAGGGTATGGATTTTATTATTTAGGTGTTCCTAAGGATTCCGCAAGAAGGGAGATCTGGACTTGGCTAGATAAAGAAAGTACAAAGCAATAGAGGTCGACTGAAGGTCAATTCTATACCAAAGCGCTGATAGGGGATGGTAATGTTAGCTTCTCTGATAACCTACTCAGGCGCAGTAAGAAAGAAGTTAAAACCATTACTGGGTTGGTAACTGGACACTGTCCTCTGAAAAAGCATCTATACAACATAGGCCGGGTGCGAACCGTGGTGTAGAAGATGCGAACTACAGGAGGAAACGAGTTTACATGTAATCTGCACATGTGAGGAACTGAAGGTACTCAGGCAGAAATATTTCGGGAGAGATCTATTTGAACCCTCGAATGTTCTCAAGTTTCCACTGGGCAAGATACTGGCTTTACAGATAACACCAAGCTGCTCGAGTGGAAATAAGCGAATTAATAGGGATGGTACAATGAGCACCTAGCTCAAGTGCCCGGACAGTGCCCACCCTAACTTTAATGAATGAATGGATGAATTATTCAGGTGATATATCGATACTTTTTAGATAAACACTTTGTGGAACTTTGATATTTCTGAGTGTGTGGCATAAAAATTGTTATAGCAATTCACTAACATAAGATCCCGATAAGAGTTCTTTAGAAAATTTTCTTCAAGTATTCCGAAGTACAGGAAGTGTGTGTTATAAGAAAACAGAACGACAAAAATCGATTATCGGAAATAAAGGAGAGAGAGCGAAAAATAAATGAAACTACAGGGATACAGAGGGGGCATCAGAAGAATTATAAAGATGAACAAATTTTACCCATACTATATACAATTGCATCAAGAACTTTTGGAAGTAGATTATGATCGGCGGCTTGAATTCTGTTTATGGGTTCTAGAAAAGTTAGGAGATGACGAAAATTTTCACGATTATGTGTTATTTTCGGATGAGTCAACATTTCATAACAACGTATTAGTTAATAGGCGTAATTTTCATTATTGCACTGACGAGAATCCCATTTTCTTTAGAACCCTAAATTGTCAACATCGATGGTCTGTCAATGTGTAGGGCGGAATAGTTGGAAAGTACGTGATAGGGCCATACTTTTTTTTATGGTCACTTGAATGGTGCCATGTTTCTACAATTTATAAAATATAACCTAGCAATACTTTTAGGATAATATACCTATTAATATTCGACAAAGACTTTGGTTGCAATTAGACGGTGCTCCTGCGCACTTTCAAATAAGTATTCCGAAGGAATTAGATAGGCAGTATCTCAACAGGTGGATAGGCCGCGGAGCATGGTATTGACACCAGCAATATAAGGCTCCCCCTTCCACAGGAAAAACCAAAGAGTACGTCTGAATCGACAGGGGCCGTTAAGCGAACCGTGTCGACCAGGGGTACTCCTGAGAAAAAGGCGACCAAACGGACGAAAGCCATTATCCCAAAGGATTACCCGGCCAGCGTGGTGACTGGGGAATCCGTGGGAGCCACAAGAGAGGCCCTGATGGGCATCATAGATAGGGCGGACAGGGCGCCGAGGTTTGAATCCTCCCGCCTTATGGACGACTACTATGGGGTAATCTGTGCGGAGGAGGACTCGTTCAACACAACGAGAGACTATCTCGCACAAGAAACAAACTGGAAGCTGATCAGAAGTGATGAGCTTCCAAAGCAACAGCGAGTGCTGGCATTCCTACCAGAGACTACGAAGGAGGATCTGACAGTAGGTTTGAAGCGACTCGAAAGACAGAATCCGGGGCTCAGGGTCGACCGTTGGGCAACCCTCGGCTCCAAGAGTGCCGACAAAGGACTGCACGTGAGTCTTTGGATTGACAAGGATTCTGAGGAAACGTTGGTGCGGGCTAGTTGGAGACCGTATTACTGTGATCAGAGGGCCAGTTTTGTGACCCTTGAGAAAAATAAACCCAGTACGCAGGAAGAGGGAACCTCAGACGACGACATCTGGGAATTAAAATGGCGCTGAAGATTTTGCAAATCAATCTTCAGCACAAGAAGACAGTCACGGCGGCACTCTGTCAAAGGGTGCTGGCTGAAGACGTTGACATCGTACTAATCCAGGAACCCTGGATTACCAAAGGTAAAGTGGGAACACTAAAATCAGAACTTGTATCTGTTTCAGATCTGATCTGGACGTGATGCCAATCATGGAACTGTGTACCGGAGACATGACGGCAGCCAGACTTAAAGTGACAATAGATGGAGAGGTACTAGAGACGATCATTGTGTCTCTGTACCTACCCATCGACTCACCAGAAGGACTACTAGGATCTAATATGGAGACCCTAGTGGCGTTTACCAGCAAGAATAAGCTGGAGCTAATTGTTGGAGCTGATACCAATGCTCATCATGTGACATGGGGTAGCAGGGACAATAATTCAAGAGGTAAGTCTCTATTTGACTATTTGTGTAGTACTGAACTTGACTGTCTGAACCGTGGCGACAAACCGACGTTTAGAACATCGAGGGGGGAGTCACTGATTGATATAACTCTCTGCACTCTAAGGGTGCGGGAAAACATCAGGAATTGGCACGTATCGGATCCATCTCTGTCTGATCATGCGTACATATCCTATGAAATTTCCAATTATGCAACGGAGCTAAAAACGTACAGGGATCCCAGAAGGACTAACTGGGAGTCCTACAGGGGAGATCTCTCTGCAGCAGCCCGCAACTATCCTGTAAGGATCAGGAATAATGAGGAACTAGAGTTGGCCCTTGTATGGTTGCAAGGGACCATTCTCTCGTGCTATGAAAATAACTGTCCACTAAGGGAGCGTCGCTCACCAAGATAGGCTGCTTGGTTGAGTAAAGAGTTGAACACTCTCAGAAGAGAAACACGCCAGTTATTTAACAGGGCGAAAAAAAAACGAGAACCTGGGAAGCTTATAAGGCTAAACTAGGTACCTATAACAAAACAATTAAAGAATCGAAGAAGAAGGCCTGGAGGAATTTCTGTGAGGACATAGAAGGTGTCCCTGACATGGTCAGAATTCACAGGATTCTGAAGAAGGACTCTTCTAACTCGAGTGGAAATAAGAGAATCAATAGGGATGGTACAATGAGCACCAAGCTCAAGTGCCCACCCTAACCTGAATGAATGAATGAATGAATGAATGAGGCCGCGGAGGTTCACAGACTTGATCAGCAAGATCTCCAGGTCTAACGAGCCCAGATTTTTTTTATGGGGTGTATTAAAAATATTGTTTATGACATAGCACCAACCGCACCCGATAATATGAAGGAGCGAATAAGAATGGCGTTTCGATCTATAACATCAAATGTTTTGAGTAATGTTAAAGACTCATTTCAAGAAAGAGTACGCCTTTGTATTGAAAACGATGGCCATCATTTGGAACAATTTTTAAAACATTAGCAGTTTTTAACATATCAGTTTATCAATTTTAATAAAGTACATTTCTGAAGTTTACTTAGTTATGACTTTTAATTAGTATGTAGGAAAAAATGGCTAGGAATTAATATTTAAAAAAGAAAATTATAAATTACTAAGAAACTATACCAGATAGGTATAGGAAGCATTAATACAATCTTAAAGACCGTTAAAATTAGAATCTAAATAAGGTAATAAATACAGGGTGTTCCATTTAAAATAAGAAAGTTACTTGCCTTTAAAGATAGCGAAAATTAAAAGTATGTTTTTTTTCACCCCGTATAATTTTTTGCATTACTTTGATGTGTAACTTTTTTTTGAGTCACCCTGTATACTTCAAAATGAATTTGCAATGTGGTCCTTCTGAACCCGTATATTTCTTAACAAACAAAAAATTGAAAATATGTTACCACTTTTCGTATATAAACCGACTCGAATGTGGTGGCCCACCCTGTATAATAATAAAATAAATTACCATGTAAGCTTGAATTAACAAATAAAATAAAGTGTACATTATATATAAGACTATCACTAGCATCTATTGCTAAGATGGTCTATCTTACAGTCACTTTTAACAAATTCAAAATTTGCCTGCAGAGCAGGCAACCGAGTATGCACTTCAACTTACAATTACTTCTTTATTTGGCTTTGAAACCTGTTTTAAATGACTCTAAATTATATTCCATACACCTATTTCCATAGCAGTACATTACTATACAAAGTGAAATATAATTACCACAATATATTATTTTGATAATGAGAAATTTAATGTTATAAAAAAAAAAAAAAATAACACACAACAGTAACAGTTTGATTTTTTAAAGGGTGATCCAATTCCAGTTTCTTTTATTTAAGAAAAAAACACACAACTTTTTAGTTTCTTATTGTTATTAATCGTATATTAATTATATTATACTCGTATTATAATTCATTAATTATGGAAAATTATGTCAGTCAAATGTTCGCCTCTGGACATACACGTTTGAAAGGCCTATTACCCTCTTAAACCTTACACAGCAAGATAAGCTCGCTCCCCGAAATGTTACTTTTCTCCAAGGAAATTTATGACAAGTTTAAATAGATTGCAGGTTGGGATGTGTTAAATGACTTGTTTTGTTTTTCCTGTGTTTACTATTTACTATTTTTTACTGACATAATGGGTAAAACATGGACAATAGAGGTTATGATGTGTCTTTTCTGTTACGATAACGGCGACGTTAACAAACTTTTTAACGGATATTCCGTACTATAACCGTAAGTATATGTGTTAAAAAAATTGTTAACAATAACGTTATCGTAACAGAAAAGGTACATTATAACCCCCAACATCGGGTTTTGCGGATGTAAGGCATTTAAATGATTTTTCGTAAATTAATTGACGCTTCTGTGCAACTAGATGTAATTTTTAAGAACATTTAGCACATTAGCATTTAATACATTAGTTTTTAAACGCACGTCTAAAACTGCAAAATGACATTCTAGAGAGTATGTTAGCTGTATGTTGTCAAGAAATTAAAGACTGCATTAACAGCAGTGAATTTTTGGCAATTCAGAGCGATGAAACAACAGGTATTTCTTTAAACGACTATCAAATGGTAATAGATATATTCCGTTTATGTGTATTGTATTATTTCTTTTCTTTTGATAATCTCGCGTAGGCCAATTTTAAAACTGCAAAATACATCGTTCCTCTTGGATTTAAATATCGAACAACATAAGTGAGTATTATTAATAGTCATTTGATTTTTTATTTATATCCGCGATTATTTTTACCCCTCCGTAAAATTCTCACGAGTGGCCACTGAATGCTGTCAAAATGATAGTAGGTCTGCTGACTAGTCACTGTAAACTAAATAGGCATATGTGTAGCATAGGCCTGGAAGAGGAAGGCGTTGCAGATTCTGCCAAAAGGTAGAAGAAACATCAGTTCACGTGCCAATGCGATGGCCTGGCGAGGACAAGGTTCTAGTACTGAGCTTGGAGAACCCCACAGAAGCTTCTACTAAAGATGAGAGGTTAATTAACAGAGCAAAGTTAGAGAGCGCCATCTAGGACAAAGGAGATTACAGTAGATCTGGAAAGGTCGCGGAAAAACATGTCCGTAATACTTTTATTGATCATTAAAAATAGATATTCTAGAAATTGTTATTACTACAGTGAAGGGGTGTCAAAATTGTTCAAGATTTAACAAGATTATAAATATGTTTTTTGGAGCCACAAATGTAAATTAAATAGGGGAATTGTTGTAAAGGTAAAATCAACGTAAGAGTAGCTCGTTAAGTAGTTTAACTTTATAAACAACTTGAAAACAAAACTGCTTTGTGTGGTGTACAGAAATATGTCACACGACAAAATTGTTTTAGTTTGCCTATGGTTAAGGCGCATCCGCACGCTCGGAGTTCGCCGAACTCCGAGCACTAGTTTGGCGAACTCCTAGTCGTGTGGACGGGCAGTTCGGAGTTCGGCGAACTGGTCGGCAAACTGTTTGCCTATTCCCGATCTGCAATGGAAAATGGCGCACGAATGTTCGGCTAGACGGAGTTCGTGCACCCGTCCACACATTCGGGAAGGTATTTAGAGTGAGAGGGAAAGCTGTTGACAGCTGTCTAGTGAGGTCGTCTCTTACTAGTCATACTATTATTACTTACAGTTAATAACTGTTACATATGACAGCGGGTAACAGATACAAATTTATTTACTGAAACAACTATGTCGTATGCTGAAAATGACAGCTTGGCCAAAGATAATAAACAATTCAACGTGTTTTTTTTTTGACATTGATATGAGTGTAATTCTAGTATTCATTATTACATTAAATTGATGCATTTCAAGTAAATTAAAGATCTTGAGTTTTATAAAAATTAATCTTTAAAACTAATGTTGAGATAAAGTAATTTAATAATTGCAATGTTTTCCTAAATATTAAAAAGCTTACCACTCTTCTCATAATTCATCAAATTTCTTGAATTTTACTACAGAGGGTCGAAATGCATATTGTTATGTGATGATCTGGTTTAAATGCGTATATGATTTTTTGTCTATAAAGAGGCAAATAAATTAAAAAATTAGATGATATTTATTAATATATATAATCATTTAAAAGAAACCATCCTCCTTCCTCACGGCCCTCAATTTGAAGCGATAAAGAATCCATACATACCCAGCGGACCGTGTTGGTGCAAACATATTTGCCTCATTGTAAATATTACTACAGGTGTATGATACTCGTAGATAATTGGAACAAATTTGAGCAAAAAATATTTCTTTGATTAAGCTATAATTTTTAACGACGAACGTTTCAATGATAACAATCACGTTAGAAGGTCAATAAAACTACTTTTTTTGTTCAAGTTTGTTCGCCTTTGTATACGCAATTACCCATACATTCATCATCGTAAACTTGGAAAATAACAGAAATTAAATAATAGCATAAGTAATTGTAGTTGTCAATATTTTCATAACCTAAAGATGAATTACTGGTGTCCGTGATTCATATTTAGTTTCTGTCATGCTCAACCAAAATGACAGAACTTCAAATATTTATGATTTGCCGGGTTTCCCGCGAAACCAAAAAAGAGTTTCAGTTATGCAGTGACAGCAATGGTTCATAACCAGTCATAATTTCTGTACCAACACCAACCTAATTCATGCAATCACTCAATGCTACCACACTAAACTCTCATACCGAACATTCGGCGTTTTCCCGTATCTGCTCGGAGTTCGGCGAACCCCGAGCGTGTGGACGGTCGCGTCCACACGATTCGGTAGTTGCCGAACATTCGGAGTTCGGCGAACCCCGAGCGTGCGGATGCGCCTTTACACGAATGGCAAAGCAAGTAGTGTGTTTTTGTAATAATAGTTTGTTCATTTTGACATTGTCATGTTGAGGCAAACAAAATATAACTACGCTTGTGCAGGAGCTTTGCTGCGTGGCGCTACTGCCTCAACGAACAAACCTATTGAGCTTTTCCTCTTCGGAATTACGAGCATTGAAATCTGTTGAAATATATATTTAGGATGCTTTAACTTATATCTTTATTATGAGAAACTTTAATGTTACGAACAAAAGAAAAGTCAACTTGTGTATTACAAATAAAAACCCGCTATCATTTTCTATTTTTTTTTATATAATTATTCAACGCTTTGGAAGTACACCTAACTAAAAAACAATTCTTCCAATTTGAGTTACGGAAAAAATTGCGCCTCTCTGCAGTGTTTATAATGGCAGGGACTATAGCCCACTCTCTGCTTTCTTATTCATCCTGGACGGATAAATTTTTCCTTAGGTGTACCTACTTAAAATCCCATTTACACCGTCGGCAATCTAAAGGTGCATATACATCAAGGAAACAAACACCGAACATCAAAAGTGACTACGACAAATGTGGACGTTAATGCGTAAGTACAGCATGACTTTTGTTGAGGGTATGTTTTTTTTTCCTTAGAAATTATCATCGGTACCTTTAATCACCTGTCGTTGATGAGAAAGAGTAAAGTTTGTACTTATGGCTGTTTATGGAAAAAATAAAACAGGAAATCCATGAAACATATTATTCATCAATGTAGTCAAGTCTTGAAAGGTTGGCCCACGCAATTCACAGTAAAAAAAACTTATTTTTACTTTGTAACACTATCATAATTATTAGATTAAATATAAAGTATGATATTTAAAAGTTAAAAATAAAATAAAGAATTTGTAAATGGAATTGCCAGCCGCAAGACAAGCCAAATAAAATAGCTCTGTTCATATGTTGGCGAACGAGTCAATGCTTATTTTTAATTTTTTCTATTTCTTCTTTTTAATTTGACTTTTTGCTCCCACATCGTTCATATCACTTATTTTTAAATGGTACATTGTCATTTTTCTATACAAAGTATGTAACTGAATTAAAAAACAAATGGGAGTTTTACTTGATTTGACAAAAAAGAGGCACAGTAAATAGATCTGAAATAAATCAAAACGCACTTACATCTAAAATTATACAATTAGAGCCAAAATATTTTGTCCATTTATAACTGTCAATAACCAAGTAAGTTATATTTAAATAACTATAATATAATAATAATTTAAAATATTAGAATTTATTTTTTTTGTTTTCTGAACATCCCGCAAGTTATTGATTTAAAATTGTGTATAGAGGGTTTTTGGTGATGCTAAACAAGATTATGATATTTCCTAACAGTTAAAAAATTGTCAAATATATGTTTCTAAAAAAATGGCCCTTTTTAAATCATAGCAACCACCGCCGCTGGTGAAAATCCAATTTTTGCCATTTAATCACGTGATGGATAGGCACTCCCTACCAAAGTTTCATTAAAATCGTGCCAATAATAAGAAAATATGGCAGTCATGAAAAGTGAGACACACTGTATAATTTGTGCATACCTACATTTCTGTTATTTAACATCAGTATGGGGCACTCTGCAAGCCCTGGTATGGAACGCTCGGGCCCTGTCTAAAATATCATGCTCGCCATGACCCTGAATGTGTGACCTTTTATTGTAGCCGTCTATAGATCATCGTAGTTGCAGAAATGGAAGTATCGTAAATTAACATCATTTTAATTATATAAAACTTTAGGTTGACAATTTAGGTATACTTGATCAAGGTGATCATTTCGATTCCTGATATCCAAATTATTTCAAGTGAAAACTTTACCTTCATATTAGACTGTTTTAAAGTAGTTGAAACAATAAGCACAAATAAGATAGCAAACGAACAATATGATATTTGAAACGTTAACTTATAAGCAAACCACCGATAAACAAATGACCAAAGGAATTGTTACCTTAAAAAGTTCACTTACCTATGATGACCATGGTGTGTGGAATGCCGTGGGGGTGGCGGTTTACCCGAGAGGTAGGCTAAAAGGTCCTCGCGTCGTATCAGCGTTCGTTTCCGTTTCGCCCAGTTAAGTAATTCCCTATTTCTTTTTTGATATCCGCATTGCTTCGCTACATCACTAGATCTCTTAACAGATTCGGTGGACTCTGGAAAAGTGAAGTACTAATTTTACAAACATTAAAAATCTCGAATTTAATGTGATATACCTTTATACAAGGATGTAACAGTGCCAGCGGCAGTTTGAAAAGAGATCCACAAGGCCCCGGGATCTGCTGTATATCGATCTAGAAAATAATACAAATTAGTTATTTTCAATATTCACTGTTACGTTATTAATATATTAATTTAATTTTCGTATCGGGAAAACAAGTATTGTTTGCTTAAATAAAAGAATGTTACAAATACAGATTCGAGTCGGCCATATGTGAACTAGCACTGTATACGGTAAATTAATGTAAATCCACAACATATACCTGCTAAAAAGAATAAAGGTTCCAAAATGTACCCTTTCAGAACTTCTCTGTTATCACAGTGCTAGATGACGAGTGTTCGCGCTTTATACATTGCTAGCAATTAGAGGAACATTATACACACAGTTATACAGTATTGGACAGATCCTAGTTAACACGAGTCAATTCTTAGACATACGTAAAATATAAGCAAAATTTCTGAAAGTCTGCGGAAGTTTTTCTTCAAAAATAACCCAGAGATGTCTATAGAATGTTCTATAGAGTTTAGGTCAGGTGTCTAAAGTAGCCAATCTGAGATTTGAAGATTCGCATCCGCTAAGTATTGCTTATCAACTCTGCTTTTATGTTTAGGGTCGTTATTTTGGGCGAAGATAAATTCTTCTAGCTCCATCTTACCAACGGAAGCTTGTAGAGTTCCCTGTAGAAGCGTAACGTATGCTAACCTAGTTATCCTTCCATCAATAGTAATATTAGTAGTTATTATATATATTGCTCTGTTTTTCAGAACACAATGCCCGGGATTTCAAAATTTTTTTTTTTTTTTAAATTCAATACCAATTTATTATTATATTCAAATTTATATTATTATTATTTAGCTTGTCCGTTTACGATATTTTTTTTTCTTTTTTTTCCCAATAAAATCAATTTAATTAAAATAGTGGTTTCAATACACTCAGCGACCTCTCTAAGTAAGTGAAAGAAAACTGTGGAAAGAAACTTCCTACCTGCTAGGTGGCACGGGACGCTTCAAAGGGGACCAGATCGTCTGTCAGAATCGTACTCCGGACCTCCGGACGCTTATTAACGAATAGGCAGTTAATTTTCTCACCTAACAGGCGCACCCTCAAAGCCCTTTCTCGGTTTATTAAAATTTGAAATAAGTAATTACCGAAAATCGATGTAAAACACTTACTGTACAAATAAAAGAAACGTTTCAAACCAAAACAAGCTTAAATCTTTACTTATTTACCCAAATGCTATGTTTCCTCATCAATTGAGACTCTATGATCACAAGGTACGTAAATTGGAATCAATAAAATACTATATAAGACAATCTTTAATACAAAAACACGTCTTCAAACTCTCCTGGCATTTTTAAAGACTAAATGAGGTTATGGAAACGTCATATAATAAATTAAAATTCAAATAAATAACGGCGCCATCTACCTGTAAACGGCAAATACTAAATTTTTTAAAGCAAACGATTCTATGATTATCGATATTTGTTAAAGATAACTATTTTATCACAGATCAAACTCGGTGATATTTTTGTACAACCCTTACATATAAAATTTACTAAATTAACAAAACTAAATGGCGGTTCTAATAAACTTGACCCCAAATTATCGTATGGTGAAAATAAATTACACCAAAATATAAGTTTCTGATTAAAATTGAAAGGGGACTGAATTAATTCCTTTCTGTTTTAGGTGAGGTGATTCTATGGAATACTAATTTGAAAAGGACACGACGCTTGGCAAACTCTGGTGCTGGAATGCAGTTTCTAATGGAACGGGTCCCCGATTTCGGTCAATGGCATGGAAAGGCAATCTGGTCGGGAGCTCTTCGTAGGAAAATTTTTATAGGATATTTTCTTGGCAAAGTTTCAGGTATTCGATAAGGATTACATAAACAGGAGTTGTATCGATACTTTTTTTAGGTAATACTTCTTGGAACTTTGATGATTTTTTATAAAATTGTAACATAAAAACGTTATAGGATAATAAGACAACCGTCGTCTCTGGTAGCCACCAACAGAATGAGGATTCAAACCAATTATTTCAGTTAACAGCCTTCAATTGTTATCGCTGCAGGTCGGCCACCCTGAATTTTGAAAGATATCGCTAAGCGACATTAAAATACCGTTATTTTCTCTAGTTTGAGGGGAATACACCAAACGTTAAAATAAAAACACCCCGAAGACTGAAAAATCTCTCCGAGCAAAATATAACAAACATAAAAAAGATACCAGGTCAGTTTGAATTAACATAAAAAATACAGTTTACAATGTAATAAGGCAATATTTAGCATCTAAAGTTCATATTGTCCATTTTAAATAACTATCTTTAACAAATTCATAATTCGCCTGTAAAGTAGGCAACTGAGTACACGCCTCACTTTTGAATTACTAGATAATTTAGTTTAGAACCTTGTTGTGAATGCCTTTAAAATAGATTCCATACCTTAGATATCATAGCAATATATATATATATATATAATTAGTAGTTAATAGTTAAATTTCCTACACACCGCGCCTTTTACATTTTTTTGGTTTAAAATCTCAAATTTAGTTTCACTACTCCAAACAATTTTTGCCCAGAAGTCATTCATTTCATCAGAAATTTTGCCCTACGAACGCAAGTTGTCGACTTTTTTTTTTAACACTTTCTGTTAACCAAGTTAGCGTCATGTAACGTCGTCTAATTGTCCTCGGTGCGAACAATCTACAAGCCTCCGTTGACAAGACGGAACTGGAAGAATTTATCTTCATGCAAGATAACAACCCGTCACCCGACCTAAACTGTATAGAACATTTCTGGACTATTCTTGACGAAAAAAATCTACAGACTTCTAGAAAAAAAAACAGCGAAATGTTCTTAAATGTACTCAAGAACCAATGGAAACTGTTGCCACGCGATCTCTCTCTTTTCGAAAGGATAAATGATGGCAATACGATACGTGCGGCGCGGCCTAGTGAACGCACTATCATTTATTCTTTTGAAAAGAATTCATGTATGCGTTTCGTGCGGCTCCTGCGGCGCATTCGGAGCGGGTGAGTGGACGCCTAGCTTAAGAAGTAACTAGCGTTAACTAGGATCTGTCCAATACCGTACTTCTCTAGTAGTTTACTGTAGAGCAGTAATATAAATCTCTTCAAGCTAGCAATCACATTCGTCATCGGCCTTTAAAAACGTTATATTTTTTAATGTTGTAAAGTTTACAAGTTAGCTGATCAGAGAGACAGATAATCAAAAAACCCTAGTAAGGTGTTCGAAATTTGAATGTCACAATTCTACATATTGCATTAAACTCGTTCAGAGCAGGGATCCTTTACCGTAAAACGCTACTATAGCATACTCTGTATCTGGGAACATTTTACCACAAAACTAGTTGGTATAAATTTGACGCCTGGGGCCTGTTGCATAAAAATACAATTACAATTTACAGGTGATACTTTTGTTACAATCTGTCAAAATTTGATTTACGGGCGTTGCAAATATATATATACGTGTCAAATTTTGACAGATTGTAACAAAAGTATCACCTGTAAATTGTAATTGTACTTTTATGCAACAGGCCCCAGATATGACAAAGATCGTTTGATAGCTTGAATATCAACAGTCCCTCTATAACATGACAAGAAGAATACTTTAGGAAGACAGTGACCATTGTTTCGTGCGCATTGTCTGAGAGTCATGCGAAAATGACACGACATAAGTTAACCTTGGGACTGGACATTTGAAAAATTAAGTTTTCTTCATGGAAAATATTACTATTTCGTTTGTAGTAATTTTTCTTTCATTTGTAGTTGAAATATAAACAAATGACAATAATTTAAACAAATTGTCTAAAGGTGAAATTTGAGATATAGAAAATTCGCTTTCGCAATTCCCTTCAGAATCGTTTGTAGTTGTTTTTAAAATGTAATTGTTTCTTATTTCTTACAATTCAATTAAATCAATTTAATTGAAGCTTTAAAATATTAACATAACCAAAACCAATAATGATAAATATGGTTTTTGAAAAAGATTATATATAGTAATCATCGAAACGTATTGCTGTGGTAGACTCCCCCGTTGTTCGCGAGTGTATTTTAAGTTGCATAGTTATATTGTCATGATTTTTCCGTTCTGCTGAATCATTGTACCGAGAATTTTCACAAATTTAGATTTTATTTTTGTATAAATTTGGGTAAAGAGTTTATTATTTGATTTAATTTATTTAATTAAGTGTTAAGTTTTTAAATTAATTTCATTCATTTAGATGTCTAGCGTTTGCTAGTTCTGTTTAATGCGTTTTCTACTAGATGTTGTCGGTGAATTGTGCGTTTGCGTTGTAAAGTTTTGTCAGGCAGTTCTTTGGTCGACTGTTAACGTGAGTGGTACACATTATAGATATAAGATCATTTATTATTTTTGTTCGGAAAGATATATTTTAGTTGTAATTTTCTCGTTTTAGTTAAAGAGTTAATTTTCCGTTTTTCTATTTTGCTGATTCATTTTTATTTTATCAATCACCTCGTTTGGGTGAGTAGAAGCATTGTGCTTGCATTTAGTTTTTCATTCTTGTTATTTACTAGAATTTGTCCACGCTCAGTTTGTTTTAATTTGAAACCACGTGGATTGATATTGGTATATTTAAGATTATCTTCCTGAACAAAAAAACTTTTGCTTTGTATAGGAAATAGCATTGTCCTATTGTAATTTAGAATCAAGTGCAGTTTTTAATTTAGGCCAGAACCTTCAGTTCACGGTTTTTTCCGCACTATTTGTAATTTAACCCTTTTTGAATAATAAAATTTGATTAATTAGCTTCTTTAGGTTAAAAAAATTCTGTTCTTTTATTTTATTTTAAACCTTTTCAATTTTTCGGGTATTTAAGTAAGTCAGATTCCTTTCACTCACAATTTACTTTTCGTGGTTAGATTCAAGTTTTAATTCGCGAGGGTAACTCTGAGGTTATTAGTTCTTTTGCGC
Organism: Protaetia brevitarsis; assembly: GCA_004143645.1. NCBI lineage: Eukaryota > Metazoa > Arthropoda > Insecta > Coleoptera > Scarabaeidae > Protaetia > Protaetia brevitarsis. The sequence continues at coordinate 32,648 of RXPK01003504.1, forward strand.
CCTTTCAAAGTTTTTTCGTTGAGCTAGCTAATTGAATTTTCTTTTTCATTTTAAAATTCATTTATTACAATCAGTACACAGCAGTATGTAAAATAATGGTTAAAACAAATTATATAATAAAAAAATAAATTGATTAATAAATATGGTCAAGAAACTTCAATTTCGTATTATAGTTTATTCGTACAAAACAGCTATATGAAAAATGTAGCTTTATGAAAAATTCTTATATTAAAGAAAAATAAATTTTGAATAAATTGGAAATCTTCTATTATTGTATCATTGATACTACTTTTACCTCTATCGACGTAAAAAGAAAGCTACTTGCATCATATTTTATTTTTTCGCTTTTACCAAGATTTTATTGCTACTAAAACCGAAAAAGTTCGTAGTTGTTGATTTCATGCTTTTTTTAATGCAGTCACGTTAAATGATGATTTATGCTCTTATAATAATCTATAACGTTCTCAAAAACCTTTGTGACGGATTCAAAGGTTTCCTGAAAAAATCATCCTTGATCAACCATTTTTGAGATATGCACTATAAAACCGATTAGGGACAGTGGAAGTGTTATAAAAAAAAAGAAAACCGAAAAAAAAACCACTATAGCAAAAACTGAGTCGGCAGGCTATGTTGACAGACTAAATGATAGGCACTAGATACCATAGGCCCCTAAATTGTACATTAAAACTTACATTAAAAACAAACAAATGGTGCAAAAAACCATTAATTATAGAATACGCCTATTCTATAAAACGCGGAAACTTAAAGCTTAAACTATAAATAATAATTAAAAAGTATATATATATGCCAAAAAATATGACTTCTATATATTAAATCAAGTTTTTCAAAGTTCTCATTTTAATTGTCAAATCATCATAATTAATTGTAATTTTTGTACACCTGATGTATAAGATGGCAAGTTTATTATAATTGAATTATAAAATGCAGCCAATAAGTAAATTTCTTAAGCATTTGAAACATGAAAATTAGGTTATATTTCCACAAAATTCAAATGAAAACCTTAAGGTTTAGGTATTATAAACAGACACCTATTTTGATCGGATAATCCAAAATGTAATAATATACAGACGGTTTCATTAAAAAAAACACAACTTTGATAGTTTTAAGGCCGTTGGAAAACCGTGTGTAATGTGAATATAGTGTTATAAAGTAACCATAATAGATCCCCGTATACCCCAAAAGTGAAGCTTTTTGAAAGCCGCCTATTTCGGCCACAATATTCTATGCTGTATATAGAGTGAAAAACTCTGTATATTATACATACATGTATTATAAATTAATATGTGTGTATGTGTGATAATATAATTAATAAATATATTTTAATTGGATAACAACAATTTTTAACAACTCTTTTATACATATTTAATAAGTTTCCATCTTATGCAAATTCTGCGTTTATCAAGTTGTAGGTATAAGAATAAAGATAAAAACCACAAGTTCCGATACATACGTGTTCGCCAATCATAGATTTTTATCAAAACATCAGGTTAATGTCCGATAAAAAGGTGTGAACTATTTGCAGTATTTTTGTATGTAGAACTATTATTGCTATCATAACAAGTGTAAGAAATGGCACGGCAAAAGTACAGCAAGGAAAAAAAAAAGAAACAATGCGTATTTCTACTATTTTATGCTAGAACGATCTACAGAAATTGATTCCATTTATAATCAGAACTCATAATTCATTCTTGGGTCGGATACATAAATGTTCTGATAAAACTGTACTTATGTAACTTTTATTAAGAAAACACAAATTCAGTATATTTACGTTAACAAACATAGATTGAAGCTAAAACATGAGTATACACAATCTGAAATAACACCCTTGAAAATTTGGGGATATTGGCCAAGCGGGGTACTAAGAAAAACAGAATGGTGCAATTAACCGCTTACCAATTAACTCAGCGGTTGCTTCTTTTTAAATAGGAGCAATGTTTTTTAATGTTGACTTTAAACAAGGCAATTTAGATTAGATTCACAATCATTTTAGTTTTACTTAAATTTAGGAATGCGCCGAATCAGTTAACAAAGTCGAGAAATACGCATGCTATTCTGCTGGGCGATTGTGTGTCAGATATACAATTCGATATACCATCTCCAATCCGTATGCTATCGCTGTCTAACGGCAAGGACTCACCGCCATTCTTTACCCTTGTCTAACTACTACAAAATCCAGTGGCGGCTGGTACTAAAGGGCACAAGGGCACGTGCCCACCCAACCACCAAGATAAACACAGAAAGAAATTCGCATGTAATTCAGTGCATTATTTTGTTTTATTATATTTATGTATTTTTATAACGATGGTATCAAAGTTTCCTTCCGTACCGCAGACGCTAGTATATATGTGAACGCTATGCGAAGCGAACTATGTTCCCTATGTATATACTCTTTCCGATGTACCTATTTGGAGTATGAATCGGACGGCTCCGTTTATCTGCGCTATATGCGCTTATTCGGTCGCTTTGGGGCACGCAATGCCGTGTCTCCAGTTAACATCTTGCATTCGTTGCGACTGCATCGTTTTTAACGCGCACCGCGGATGTGTGATTTCAAAGGCTTGAAGTGACGTTTATTATTAATGATGGAAGTTAATTGAGTGCAAAATCTTAAAAAAAAAAAAAACCGCTCTTATTTGAGGAAAAACTTTTAATTAAGGAGAAAGGAAGGCCTATTCCTGATCTTCAAATAAACTACAGTTTAATTTGTTACGCCATATATATGTCTAGCATCATGAATGTGTTCTATACGCACCTTTAACTACTTATCTTCACAAATAATATAAAGTTGGGGAACTGTAAACCAAGACTTATCAAGTTTGACTTTATTGTGCTATAAAAAAAAACAAAGTATTTAGTTGCTCTAGAATTTTTTCATTAACAGATGACGGTTTTCTTTCGAATTAAGCAAAAATAATTTTTGCGTAATTCGACCGGAATTTCCTAGTTTAAAATTGAATGTTCTAGCGATGGGAATTTTTAACATGCTACAGGTATGTATTCAGAAAAGAAAAAAAAAATATGGAACCGTCTAAAAATAGCAAGCAGTGGCCTATTTTATACTCGTTAGTTAATTAAAGAGTGATATATAGTGTATCGTTGGTTGCCTATTTTTCGCAAATCTAATTATTGAAATTACTTCAAAAATTGACAAAGAATTCTTTTTTCTCAACGAAGGTCTTTGAAATGAATTGGAATATTATCAACAACATAAATAAGCCCGTACTATTGAAAATATAAAAAAAAAGAAAAATTTCGTCGTGAAGTGCCGCCTCTAGTGGTAACATTCGGCATTGCCAAGGAATCAATCACATAGTACCAATGAACAGTGCAGAAATGGGGCACAACATTAAACAAAACATAACCTTCTGACCTAACCTAATAAACGTTCAGCTAGTGCCAGTGCCCATAATCTGATAAATGTACTTGGTGCAGCATTGGGATGTATCAGTGTTGGGCAAGCTAGGGGAAGTGAATAAATTTCTACAGCGATTATACGTATTCGTGTTTTGTCGGCTCTCACAAAATCACTAGTTAACACTGCTCCCCACTGAAGGCGCGAATAAACACGAGTGTATCTAGTCGGCGTAGAAATTTATTCACTTCTCCTACACTGTTGAAAATATTACGGTGTTAGCGTTAATTTTGCGCTAGTCAAATATTTTAGTGTTGATTTTTACAAACTTTGCGAGACGAATTGACTACATGTGTTTAGTAGAACAGAAATTACTAGAATTTGGTGTGAATTCTTTGTTCAGATATGAGGATTTACTATTTTCTCTAGACATTCAGAAGCATCAACCAATCAGAATTTTTCCCTCGGATAGAAATATAGAAACCCCACCTAATCTAATACAGTATTGCATTATACGCACCACCCGCATTGCACGTGTATCTGTTTTCGAGTTTGTTTCTGCGTATTAACATATCCAAACAAACCACCAAATGTGACTGACCTGCAAAGTGTAACCTTGTGTTATTAAACGTTAATTCCAGTGGGCATAAAAAATTTCAACATCTTAGGGCCTTTCTACACGAGCAGCTAAAACGCGGCCGTTTTATCGTTCGAGTGCTTAAACATTTCCTCTATGCTACACGAGCGGCTGAGTATGCGCCGGTGAAACAGCGACTAACCCGCAGATAAAACGCTTCCCTATTCTAGACAAGCGACCAAACCGCCTCACAGCCGCCATGGATCCCATACAAGTAAGGTTGTGTTGTTGCTAACCACTTACAATTAATAGAATTATTTGAGAAGCAGGTGTAAGAAAAGGCGTTGGTGGACTCATCCGGTAATGTCAAATCGCCTTACTGTGGGTATTTTTCACATGACATTTGCTGAACATGGCAAATATCCGGACATTAAATCTCATATTTGAACACAGAAATAGCAGAGATATCAGAACGCTATACCAAAAGACATGGACAAAGCACTGTTTTTCTTTTTTATCTCATCAGTATAAAGTTATGCATACTAGTTAATTTTAATGTATTTATGAATCTTACTTCTTTCATCTTTGGTTTTCACATCAATCTCTCCCCAATTTTCAAACATCGCTTCAACCACCTTCAACCAAGAGTTTGCTTTCGTTTCCCTATTAGAATAGTCCTTACTTTTTACATCATACAAAGGAGGTTGAGTCTCAACCAAACAGATGAACTTTCATTTCTAGAAGAGCACAACGAACACGCTATACTAGTGGCAGTCATACAGCATCAGAGGTGGCCCGACCGGTACACAGCTTGCAAGTTGTTACGTGTAGAATGATTCACTGTTCTCCCGCGCGCGACTTTTACGCACGCGACCGGCAACTCGCCCGTGTAGAAGGACCCAATGAAACTCTTTGATTCTGTTACACTCGCCGTTTTGTAGCCGACTAACGGTCGCGTTTTAGCTGCTCGTGTAGAATGGCCCTAAAAGATGTATTGGGAACAACTATTTACGTAATTAGTTCAGATTTGAATCAAATAACATAAACATTCACTTAATTTTATATATGGTTTCAAAAAATCATTTTAAAATTAGTACGTTAGTTGAAACCAAAACTTTTGAATGAGTGGTTCTGTATATTTATAATTGAGAAAACGTCTTAAAGAGAGGAATGTTATAGCACTAAGAAATAGGAGTTGCATATTTAAAAAGACGTTGTGTTTAGAAAACGGTGTTAAATCATCCAATAGATCGCATTCATTTAGTTAAACAGCTAGTAAATTTGTCTAGTCTAGATCAAATAAAATGTGACTAGAAGTATATCATAATTCCACGTGTTAGTTGGACAAAATAACCCCTTAGCAATAGACAATACTTTGTTCGTCAAATTTAAACTTCTATAGTTCTCGACAAAATAACACGAAAACAGTGTGGACCTCTCCTGACTATTAAATTAGTCAAAAAAGTGTTAAAATTTTCAACAGTGTATCTTGCCCAAGACTGGGGTGTATTTACATTGCTAGTGAATGGATAGCACATATCTGGCTGCAGAAGTGCGCTGTAATGTATTTTATTCTTCAATTTTGCCGTATACCTGCTCCAAATAGCATGTGCTCAAAGTTAAAATTTCCTTATCGGAGGACCTGCCAGATAATACTTCACTGGACGTTACATTCATCAAGTGTACGGAACATATTGGGTACATAAGGTGTAGAGGTTGGTCTACGAAAGTTTAAGAAAAGTGCAAGTTCTAGCGGGTTCGTAACTTTATATACGCCAAGCACCCAACCTAAGCTATGACCCAAAAGGAGATGTAACTTAGTGCAACCGTTATTAGTCATGTTGCGTGTATGCAACGACAACAAAATGTGAATAGTGAATAAAATGTAGTCCAATTACCGATGAAATGCCTGGATGATTTAGAGCAATGTAAATATACCCACTTATTTTATTTGTAAATACGTATATAAAGTGTTGTAGTGCTTTTTTGTGCCATTTTAGGCTGTCAAACCGCAGCTTTGTTGTATTGTGCAATTTAATGAAATCATTCTTATATTTTGCATTTTGTACATATTGCAACACTTTAAAGTCACTTGACAGCTGTCAAAGGATTACCATCTATAACTGTGTGGGTCTGCTGTTAGAAATTGTTGTGCGGATATTTTATTTTTTTATCATTCAAAGCTAGTCCATAATTAGTGAGCTCGTGTACTTTAACTTTTGTGACGGAAATAACGCCTAAGGCAAAGTGCACACCGAGCGATACGACAAGGAACACACCAGCAACACGACACGTGCCGTGCAAATTTAATGTAATTGCTGTCTCGCTGGTTGTGTCACTTGTCATATTGCGTGTCGTAACTCAATAACAATCTCCGGTGTGCACTCTGCCTTATTTTATACTGTACGTGTCGTATTGCTGGTTGTGTCGCTTGCAAAAGAGTGTGACGTAAGTCAGGGGGTAATTTTTAAACGTACAGGGACACGGGGTCAGCTGAAGTGGTGAGGTCGGGCAATTGTGGAAGAAAAAGAAAGAGGACACCGACAGATGATATGTTTTTGCTTCGAAATGGCAAGTTGAACCCAAGAAAAACAAATCACGACCTACAACAAGGTCTGTGTATTACTACGCCTGATACTGCAAGGTCTTGCAGTATCAGATGTAGCAACACACGACTCAACTGTCCTTAGAAGACTTTTGAAATTTGGTCGAAAAGCTATTCAAAAACACACAACTTCTCACTGACCGCATGAAGGAACAGACCATGGACCAGGAAATACTCCAACTGGATTAGAGAAGACTGAAAGGTTTTATTTACAGATGAAACGCAGTTAATAGTTCAGCTCATATTGACCAAACTGTGAAACATCCAGTGAAATAAATGTTTTGGGGGTGTTTTTCATACATGAAATTTGGACCTTTAGTGCCAGTCGAAAGTATGATGAATAGCATAAAATTCAAACTAATCTTAAAACAGCATTTGCACAAAACTTGGAAAATGACAACAAGGATGAGCAATTCTTTAACAAGATTTTGCACTTTCAAGATAAAGTGATATCTGTTCTAGACTAGCCGGAAATTCACCTGATTTAATCCCTATTGAAAATTTATGGGCCATTTGCAAGCTAAACTGCAAAATCGACTGCACTACAAAAATAAAGATGACGGAAGTTGTCATTCAGGTTTAGTATCGTGCTGCGAGGATCTCTAGAAACTGTCAAAAACTAGTGCAGTCCATGCCAAAACGAGTAAAAACAATTATTTGAAACCAAAGATGAGCCTCTTTCAATATTAATTAGTGTATAATGGCAATTATGTATTATTTTGTAAAAATACTATTTTACAAGCAATAACCGAATTTACCATAACAAAAAACAATCGTCATGATGGGGGAAGCGATGTAATTTTTATAAGACTTTTTATTACTTAAGTTGACATTTTGACATAATATGTGTACTGAAAAATCTCTTCCGCCAGGAGATAAATAATTTGAAAAAAATTATTTCGCTTGAAAAACAATTCTTTATTTGAATTAAATATAATAATTTAAGATTGATGTTACCGCTTTCTTTGAGCGATTAATAAATTTCTTTAAAAAATCCTTTATTCGAATAAATTACTTTTTTGATGGTTTATAAGGAAAAAATTAAAAAAAAAAAAATAAATTACTTTGACACCAAAAATTTGGCGTACTACAATTAATCAAATTTGCTTGAAGAAAACATTTTTTTCACATAAACAGTTACAGACAAAGAAATATTGTTTTATATCCACATTGTATTATTTAAATGATCGGTTTTGATCGCTATGGATTCGGTTTTAGTTAATTTACCACCAAGTGTACAGCTACGATCATGTAAAACGAAATCACTGTAAGTAAGCGTCGACCTTATCGACACTATGGCTGCGTTCCGAGTCGCGCATAATGCTTTGTATGCGTCTGATGTAACGATAATCGTTCCGATTTAAGATGTATCGTTGCATGAAAAGTTTTGCGCGAAATTCAGGTTTAGACCCTGACAGAGTCTAGAATGGAACATTACAACGAAATAGAGAAAAAAGGTAAGCAGTCCTAGCGTATAGCAGTTGCACGACAGTAACGGAACTCACACAGTGTTCTATGTCCTTCCCTGCAAGCAGATAGAGAGTGCGTAAAATGGTCCGCTATGTAATTTTGTAAGTGTGTGGTCGTCGTATATACATCTGCGGATAGATTATATTTAGTTACTCTTTCTTTACTGTTTATGCATTATAATTTGTATTATTAAAATTCTTATTTGTATTTAAAACAATTCTCTTTGAAAATGTATGTGAAAACAACCTAGCCGGATATGATTTAGAAAATTATATATATTTATGTAACAGCTTAATAAATGATGTATAACACAAAACCATTATCACAATTAAGTAAATGTCGATTCTCTTTTCATGTACGGAATAAACGAAAACTCAACAAACTGTGAATGTATGAAATGTAAATGCATGTTGGCATTTAACAATTTTATTGAAAACTAATGCATGGTATTTATATTAAAACACATTAAAATAGTGAATAGTTTTAGAATAGAATCAGTTTTAGTAAGGGCAGTACAATAGTAATTAGTGTTGGGAACTTATGATACTTTTAATCGAGAGTGGAGTGGGGAGGGGGTACTCAGTATACTTTCTTGAATATAGCAGATATTGAATAGCGAATATTGTGCTAAATTTTATATAATATTCGTATTATTCCAAATATTCGCACTTCGCACAAATTCGCTATTTTTTATCCGGCAGAGTATTCATTACTATACTAATGTTATTTTAACAATAGAGTAGAAATACGGAATATCCATGAGTGAGCGAATGTTTTCATGCATAAAGATATCAATGAGTGTTTGCTTTACAATCCTAAACGAATCGTCATGTATTTTTATGCGAACTACCAATCGGTGATTATTTACAATAAATATATAAATAAGAAGAACATTTGTTTTGGATCTGAATATATATTATATATTCAAGTAAAAAACATCCATTATAGGATGGATACTTATTTTTCCTTAAAACTCTGTAGATCGTGTTGTGTGAAACATTCAGCTGTTCTGCAATTTTTCTGCTAGATGTACGCGACGTTTCTTCTACTGCAGTGCAAATTAAAATATCCCTTTCTTCATTTTGCGGTATTAGGGTCTTTCGATAATGTGTGTACAAGCGACCATGCATTTTAAAATTTTTAATTATGTGGCGTAGTTTCATAACCAATATTTGCTTGTAAAGCATGTGTAATTTGCTAAAAAACTGACGACAATAACATGTTTTATTACGAATTTTAAAGGAGAACATATTCATTATTACAAATAAACATAATAGGAAAACAACAACAAACAGCTAACTAAAAATAATTAAAATATTTACTTATTCTAAATAGAAACAATTAAATAGCGAAATGAAACAAGGAATAATCAATATAAACAAAAATTTAATGCATCGAGATCCTGAACTAAGCAAACATCGACTGCATCCTAATACGGATCCCATGCAACTGACGAAGTGATGTATCCATAACGCTTCGACTAAAAGAAATAAAGGTCTGTTTGGTTCAACTTGGGCGTTCTATTAGGTCAAAGCCAAACGCTCACGTGCGTTTAGTAAAAAATTTCCCACTACATGGCAAGGTCATGATCTGTGCTGGTCTACTGCTCTGAACGGTAATAGAACCGTCCGAGGTGAGAACCAAAACAGACCTAACGTGTAACGAACAATTTATATGAGTGTAGGTACACTATCAAAGTTTGTCGCGTCGGAATGTATTTGCACTATTTGCTTAGAATTTTGTGTGCAAAAAAATATCCCTAGTTCTTAATGTGCATAATAGTGCAAAATTTCATGCGGCGGCACAAACTTAAGACTCGAAGTCTTGCGCAATTGACATAATAGATAGAATCATGGATTTTCTGTATTTAATATTTCCTCTTAATTTGAGTCAAGATTTTTGTCAACAATAAATAATATTATGTGTAAAGTTACGCAGATTGGTGTATTTAAATGTACATAAATCCAACATGCTCCTCAGCAAATCATAGTGTAAAACCCCAAATATTTTTTTTCTATATTTTCTTTGTCCTTATATTACCACTAATGGCCTCGGCAATGCGAAATTTGCAAGCGAATTCCTTTCTCTGTAGTGGACGACTTAAAGAATGCAAATACAATTCCTCATAGATTTACGTAAAGATTTCTGATTTGAAGAATTTTGCCTATTGGTTTAATGGATCATAAAGTGTTGAAAACTAAAATATTTCTCCCTCCACCGGTTTTTCAAATCAATTTCCAAGCCGGTTTTTCAGACCGTTTTCAAAACCGGTTTCAATTCGCAACCCATATAAAACTTTTCTAAAATTTCGTTAAAATAATAGTAAAAAGTTACTTGCCTTACACATCGACCTGCATAATCAACGAAATTTTACTTCATTCGAAGTAGCTGTGAGTGTCGGTTAAAAGTAATCAGAGTAAATAGAACTTCTTTCAGATTTTAATATATATTATTGGAAGTAAATAAATATGTAACAATAAAACCGTGGGCATCATCATCAATATACACGTTGCTAAGTCAGTTGGTTAAACCAATAGAGTACACTGAGTTATTTTAAGTAATTTTAGATTAAACGTGGTACATGTTCCATTGCGTCTTACTGTAAAAATTGTAAATTACATTACCAATAAGGCACTCTCTATTCTATTATTATAATAAAATTATGATCAGTTGTGCAAACCAATGTCAAATAGTGGCCTTCGCATACACAAATAAATTTCATTCAAGGTATATACATATATACCTAAACATGCAAAAACATTCCTATGACAACACACTTAAATACACATTGACATTAGTTTCCTCATTAAAACAAATGGAAAATAAATCCAAGAAATTGATAAGTGAATTAAATTTGGTTAATTCGGAGATGATATAAAGATTTTTAGGAAACTATCTATAAAAAAAGCAATCTATAATACAAACATGGGCATTTTAAATTGCAATATATTTACGATTATCTATAGAAACGTATTTTCAATTCAATTTATAAATTACTTATTGTTAGGTTTCTTGATACATTTGCCTTTATATTACCAAAAATAAGTGAATCAATATAAAAGAAAAGAAAAACCAGTCCACATACAAACAAATACATACGTTATGAAAAATATTCCCATTACCTAGTTCTTTGTTTTCATTTTTTATCCTAGCAAAACAAAATGTGGAAATCAATTAAAGTCAAATATAACATTTACATTAACTACATCTACAATATTGCTCAACATTTGCTGCAAAACCGAACTATTGAGATACTACTCATAATATTCGATTTTATGTAATTTGCAGTCGTAATGATTACAGGTTTCTAAGAATAGACATAGGAAAAGTAGTTACCGAAAAAAGCAAAAAAGTTTATAAATTAGTAATAAAGTACTTGCTAACATGTTTCACGAGTCCCAAAACTTGTAAATAAAAATGTTTGCTAGTGAATTAACCCCAATAATATCATAACCTTACACGAAACCCAACACAGTATAACAACAAATGTCGACCAAATTATGATGCATTCCAATATAAATACACTGTATTAAAACCCTAAACTCATCTGATAAGTGATTTAACTCTGTACAATTGTGCTATAGCTGGTGCAGAATCTTGGAAGACAGTCCATATTTTTCTAAGAGAATTATCTGCTTCTATTGTCAATGATTGTTCGTAATCAGGCTGTCCTTCTATACACGGCACTTGTGTTCCCCAGTTAACCACATCACGTCACCGTCCATCGTTTACACGTAAATTTTATAACCACTAAACGTAACTATATTCCTATAAAAGTCCGAAAAAGCAACGTATGAAGCCAGCCTCAGCTGGTCTCGGCCATTTTATTGTGCTATATTTGATGGACTAACAGATAGGCCGGGATATGGATTTTGTACGGTTGGCACGTGCAAATTCTGACAGCGGCACCACATGTATCAAAATACATTCAAAATATAGGTATACTTATACTAAAGACAGAGCTGTACGTTTGGTTGCATAAGTAACAATATTATTTTATTACAATTGTGGAATTTTGTAGCTTACATCTACATGTTAGATATAATGAAAGGAATAAATCAAGGTGGAAGTAGTTTTTATTGTAAATTAATTTAATATATATAGGGCAGATTTGGTTTAAACATGACGCTAGTTATATTTTGCTATATTTCTCCAAACAATTTCTTTTGAGGTGTTTAAACCAATCTTTTTTTGTTTTGATTAGGAATTAAAATATTAATAAATAACATTAAAATATACAATATTAATCGTAAAGAGATTATAAAATGAAATATATAATATGAAATGATTGCAATATAGCCATTTAAGTAAATGTAGAAATGCCAATTATGAAAAATCATAACAAAAAGACATGAATGCAATCTCAAAAATCTTATTTGTTTTTTTTAACATACAAAAGCAGTAGTACCTAATAACAGTTTAACTATACATAAATGAGTGAGATAAATTGAAAAATTATCATAAAAAACTGTTTGGGTGTGCCTCTCTTAACTTCTGTATACGTTGTTATTATAATTTAGAATGGAAATTTCTCTCAATTGTCAGTTAGAAAAAAAAAGAAAATAGAAAAGGTTTTTGTATTATTTTTATTGTCTTATTTATGTATTATATTCTTTCACCTTCCTATTTCAATGGTTCTAGTCACAATGCGCCATGTTACATGCTGTAGATCAATAGATTCATGCGCGTGTACGGATTTGATAATGAGCATTTGTAGTGTTATTCTTTTAGTAGTTTAACTATCGAGATGAATACACAAAATAAGTTGCTTTTAAATAATAAAATTATGCATATTTCAGATAATAATTTCATGAATGAATAGAATCAACTAATTTCGTAAATTATAATGTTTAAGGTGTGAATATCTCTTTAAAAAATTGAAACTAGAAACAAATTTCATTTTTTCATTCTCCAACGGAGCAGTCATATTAAGAACAATGTATCTACAGGAAACCACAGCAAAGCGGGATAATGGAGAGTGAGGCTTAGATTAATTCTAGATCAGCTTACACCAAGTGGAAAGGTAAGTAGTGCGGAAGCGCCTAGAAGTTAAACCAATCAGGGTACTCTTTATTATCGCATTTAGCAGTGGCTCGCTGTATATAACAGTAACATGCATGCATTCATAACGATAAAAGAAAATTAACCGAATGATGAAGAATAAGTAACAAAAGTAAGTAAGAAATAAATCTCATTGAATTATTATTGTTATTAAATAAGCAACCTAAATCACCTTGAAACTCATAAAATGTTAAGTGTTACCCCTCAAAGTGAAAGAATAACGCGCGGCATTGCATCCGTTTCTAATATAAAATTTGAAATCTCAGAAAATGCAATAATAAAACTCTGAAAAAATTTGCGATATAGCCAAAACTAATTGTCGGTAGTGCACATACCCAAATATCATTGAAATTGAAGCTGATTTAAGTGGCTATCAAAATAATTACTAAAAAATAGAACAATCTTTTAAAACACAAAAGTTGAAGGCGGCTGCGGGAATTCGTAACACCTTATATAATATTACACACAGAAAATCTCCTTTTTCTATCTTTGATATTTTTCTTCGATAAATTCCGACGCACTAATGGGGCATCCGCTATGAATTTACTTTTTTAGACATTTATAAAAAGGCGTACAATTTATGCAAAACTTGCATGTTATGAAAGCAGCACTTTAACTGTTTGTAAGAGTATTGTAACGATGAAAGTTTTGCACTGTGAAGTTGATCAAGCAACAGTCTCTGTCATATAAAGATGTGTTCATCTTAGATATTTTTTATTCGGTATGGAGATTTGCAGATGCCGAATTCCGCCAAAAGATGATATAGGTAAGTAAATTGGAGAATTTTCAATTTTCTCCATATAACCCCTGTAAAAAGAAAAATAGAAGGTAGGTGTAATGTAGTAGTTACAGCATATATCAAGGTCTTTCAAAATACGTGACCACCGTATATACAGGTGTGCAGTTAACCCGCTTATACTGCGGATGTTTTTACAACAATACAAAGAAAAGTTTGAGATATAAGTTGTGTGACTTTTAATTCTGCTTAAAACTATATAGGGTGTTCTAATGTACAGGGTTGTCCTAAAGTAAATATCACGACATTCTTGGTTATGTCTAGCAGATCTTCCATATATTATGTTATTATACATATGTATATGTATTATTGTATATATATTGCAAGGAATCACCTCGATCTCGCAAATTTAAAAAATATGAAATTTGTGTAATACGAGATTTTTGCTACAAAGTATCCCTATATAGTTTTAAAAGTTTACCTTAAACTTTTCTTTGTATTGTTGCAAAAACATCCGTAGTATAAGCATAAGGCTTAATGGAACACTCTGTATATACGGTGGTCACGTATTTTGACCTTGATATATGCTGTAACTACTGCATATATCAATATTATATATATTATATACCTACCTTCTAGTTTTCTTTTTACATGGGTTATATGGAGAAAATTTAAAATACTCTAATTTTCGATGGGGTGTTTCACCCCTTCAAAGTGAATGTCGACACAAAAAAAGTTGGTATAGCACACCTATATATTCCCAAAGTTTCATTGTTTTTGAATTTCCGGGTTCGGGAGCTTCCTGTGTTATTTTTCGAAAGAATATGAATAACATAAAATATTGAAGGGCGCTTTATTTTAAAAACTTTGTTATATCTATTTCTATTCTAGCCTAAACGGCATTGAATAGTTTAATGTGTACTTTGTTACACAGTAAGAAATAGCGCCAGTGTTAATATTCTTAGTGTTAGGGGTGATCATCGTATAGTTAAAATTGTAGTGTATTTATACACATTGATTTAACTCTAACAAAAAAATAGTGTACATAATTACACTAAAAAAAAATTAGTGTGAATGGATTACACTAGCAGACTACTTGCAAGGAACCTCGCGAACTGTAAATCGCAGATTTTGCTGAAACTTTGTCAGTTTGTAGACTCCATGGAGTGTTTCAAGGACGCTTTTCATTGCTGCGGAACTTCAACTTTAGGGGGTGCAATTCACCCTTGCAATTTGTCCCCAATTTGGTTTTTCTCTGAATAACTTTTAAACGGTAAGAGATAGAAAAAAAGTTTCAATGGCGGACTTGTACCGTCTAGTCAGCCCTTTCGATTGGTGTAGATATTTATATACAGGCTGTTCCAATAAACGTGGAATGACGTATGTTGTGCTTATTTTATCGAATTTCAGAAATCGGTTATGATAGCCTTTTTTATGATCAAATAGTCTATAGAAAGGTAATTTAAAAAGTTATACAGGGTGTCCACAAAAATATAAATTTTAGCATATTTCCTTATTCTAAGGAGATACTCTGTATACTATTATGTGGCTGCATTGTATGTCGAAAATCAGTGTAAACTTATACCAGACGCTAAATGGTTATATGTGATTGTTTTCGAGTTATACGCGTTTGGATGTATGTAAAATTATATTATCCCTATTCCTAAAGTTGAAGTTCCGCAGCAATGGAAAGCGTCCTTAAGTAACACTCCATGGAGTCTACAAACTGACAAAGTTTCATTAAAATCTGCGATTTACAGCTCGCGAGGTTCCCTTGTTAGTGCAATTCAACAATGGCAGGGTAAAGTATATACTCTGTCAGAGTTATAATAGTCAATTTTTTGGAGTGCATATTGTATTTAACAACACATGATCAGTTACGATGCGTTCTGATTAGCGCAAATAATTTTAACGGTTCAGTATTCAGTGCTTCAGTAGACCAGACGCACACTAGAAGTCAATACGCTAGTGAGGTTGCGTATTTAGCATTTTTGTACATACGTGCTACAGTAAAATAAAGGTAAGTGATTGTCTCTATTGTACACAGTACATTTATACATATAGTTTTATAGAAGCAGGGAAATATTAAAAAAAAAAAAAACTTGTAGAAGAGACCATTAGAAAGGAAGAAAGTAAATAGATCGAGATTCTTATGAATTATCTAATAAACAAAGTGCCGCAGTGTTGAGTTACTGCATCTTCAGTAGAAGAACACTTGATAGCAACGATGATAAGATGTTCAATATGTTTAAAAAAACTACTTTTATGTGTTATCCATTCATTTAATTTCAATATTTGAGTTTACGTTTATACTATAAAAGTAATGTACACTGGCCGACTTATTTAATGTCGTCGTCTACAGCGCAGTGACTATCAAAACTACTCACCATTTGCATAGGTGCGCGTTCGGCTGGCGTCGGCTTTTCCAGGTAAATGATTTATTGGGGTATACAGTTGTAAAACGCTTGGCAATTATGCAAATCAGGTAGATCTAGGATTATTTAATATCCAAGGAAACCTTTAATATTATGGTTTGAATTGAAATATCTGTTTTACGGTTTGAGACCAAGTGGCTTTTAAAACTAAAGCTCTTATTTTATGTTTAAAAATAATCAAGTGAATGTATAAGATAAAAATCGAGTTGTATTAATTACTGGCTTATTTATATAAATTTTATTTATATATAATTTATCTTTAAAATAGGAAATGTATTAGAAAACAAGAAGTAACACTTCATAAGTTACTTTATTAGCGTTAGTTTCAATAAATATTAATTTATGTATTACAATATAATTATTGTAATTACCTACAGGTAAGAAACGTCGTAAAATTCCTGTTCGTAGGAAAAATCACAAATGTCCTGCAGATCATCCATTTTGTTAAATGATGCCATTTACAGGGCAATTCTTTTAAACGGAAATTTTAATAAACTATATAAATTATTACCACATTACTAAAAATAAAGCTTTTCTTTGAAATTTCAATAGCCAACTTATAAATTCATTAATACATTGTATGCATTTCCATCTGCGGCAATTATGAAACTCAGCCATCATCCTTTAGAATTATTCTTTTATTAATTTATGTGTATATTGCTTTGTTTATATATTTTATAAAATTTGTTTTTCTTTAATTTTTTTAGAGTGTATGTTTATTTGTTATTTTTGCAGAATGTGTTGTTTTAATGGTTAGGTTTTACATTATCATTTTTTGTTTGTATATTTAATGACAGTTACGTAATTAGATTTTTATTTTTAGAATTTTTTTTATTAATATTTCAGAGTTTGACTAATTTTCTTACTTTTGCGGAATAGTTAATTTGTTTATTAGAATTTATATTGTTTATATTTGTAATTAGTATAAATATACTTTAAGTAAATACTTAAATAAATAATATAAGCAGGCCAAACATAATTTTATTTTCTTATGAATAGCAATTTTACAGCGTTACTTACACATAGGTGGGCTCTGCTATAGTAAATGCTAATAATTAAATGTTATTGAAATCTCCATTCAAAAAATAGTAATTAATAAACGTTTACAATAGCTTATATTGGTTGAAGCTATAGTTTTACGAAGTCTTCCTCTGTTATTTGCTATCTCCTACGTTTTTAAAACAATTAATACACAAGATTGGCTATGAATACCAAAATTTATTTATTTCTATGTGAGTTTAAGTTTAAGAGTCAACTAGGGTCCAAGTTATGAAAGATATTTCAATTTAAAGCACGTTCAAACCGCAATACACAACGTTTCCTTGTGATATTAAATAATCTATTTTTCTACCTGATTCGTATAATTGGGAAGGATTTTACAACTGCATACCCCAATAAATCATTTACCTGGAACAGCCTACGCCAACCGAACGCGTACCTATCCAAATGGTGAGTAGTTTTGATAGTTACCGCGCTGAAGACGACGACATTAAATAAGTCGGCCAGTGTACATAAAATAAATTTATTTCGGTTTAATTACGTTTCACCCGAACTAACACGGTCATTGCTTCATTTACTAGAAAACAAGGAACTTGATTTAATTGTCTTCCGTTACTTTAGTAGTATTGATAAAACATTTAATAAAGAAAATTACTTTTTTCCAGAGTTAACAATCACTATAGATGTTGTTTAATGCACACTAGTAGTGGCTTGACCATCTACACTAAAAATTTGATAAACACCATGAAGCAGTAACATTCGCACTAGTCCAGTGATATTCTTTATTTACACTAAGGCATTAGTAAATATCCTCTAATTATTAACACTACTCTTAGTATTAAAAAAAATACACTATTTAGAGGGATCTCCATGAACTCGGCGTAGTCTAGTTCTAGTGTAACAAATTTCTTACTGTGTATGAGAACATTTTAATGTTAAAATAAATTATAACTTACAAATATTATATTTTCATTTCTTTACCTTATAATCAAAAATGTAAAAATTTGCCTATTTTATCTAAAAACCACAAACGAAAACTATTTACTTCGGGAATTCGGCTGGCTTGCAGCTTTACGAGCTGTGCGGGTGCTTTATCTACGCCACTCATTGGGAAAGCACTATAATTTTTATTGCACCTTTCCGCTAAAAAAAAAAAAACAAACGAAATGTACTGCTCCACCATCATCATTTAATACTAACAATAAGTAGAAGGTGTGGATTGTGCAAGAAATAATATGTTCTGATGTTCTTAATGTTTATTTTTTTTTTAGATCAAATGCTTTTATTTCATCCTAGTGCAATTATAATAAACGTGACTGAATTATTCATCTGTCATATTATGTCTCTACTTCTTTAATAGACTTATTATCTTAACAATAAAGATAAATTGACAATCCAGCGGAAGAACTAAAAACATGAGGTTAAACTAATAATGGCAAGTAAAGAAGGTGTGGGTTTAAAGGAAACGAATTGAAAAATTTATTGGTTTTCATTAAAATATATTTTTATATAAAACTTATAAAATTGATACATTCAATAATTATATTCACTATATATAAAAAATAATAACTTAATTTCCTACAAGATATTCATTCTATATCATTACAAATACAGAACTGTACAAGTTTTAATTAGCGATATGTCACTTTTATAATAATTATACATTGTTCATCAATATCTGAATTGTTTCACTGAAAAAGTTGACTTAAATTTTCCCCGCAAAAAGAAAGCGTTTCTTTTTTGCGCTAATGATTTAAATCGCTCTCTATATTTTTCAAGCAAATTACATATAAGTGATCGTCAATTATTGTAGAAAGTAGTAGATGTAATACAGTCTGTGTACGCCCACAATTTGAAAAATATTGAAGTATTGAAGCTTATATTTGTTCGTTCGTCTATCGCATTATAAAATTAGTATACAGTGGTGATATTTATAAAAAATAATGTAGATATGTATCATAATCCGTGTACGAATGTATAGATATATAAGATTGAGCGCTAATTAATAGGAAAAAAGAGAACAAAAGAAAATGAAACGTATTACATGTATACATAGGTATCTAGCTGATTAAAGTTGATAATTTTTCTATATTTCAATTCGTTGTACCTTTTCGATAAATTTATCCTTAAATTAAAATTAATATACATCTGAGTATTTCTTATTGCATCTGATTACACTGAAAAAAAAACTATATGAAAATTACGGTAAAAATATTTACATCTTGCGTTAATGCGTCTTATGAGTTAATAATATTTCGATGGTGGGAAGACAGTCTATGATATTTATATTAATTTTCTAGTCTGATCAGTAATTATACGGTGCGTATCCGGAAGACGTCGTGTAATATGGTCCTGGATAACCGCCAGGTGCGGCCACTGGATAGCCGGCATATGCGTACTGTTGCTTTTGTGGATAAACTGCAAAGAATATAAGAAAAGGTTAGCTTAATTCATTTAAGAATTACAAAATATGTTTTCGATAGATATATTTAAACGAATAATCCGTTTGCCAGATAATCAATTAACACTTCGGCTCATTTAGAGATTATATTGACGATAATAATTGGATACAAATTATATAAATTGCCCATAAAACAAAATATTTACATTATGTACACATATGTATTAATTTTGAACTTCTAGGTGTGCAGACTAATTGAAATGTAAATTTTGTATAAAATTTAATTGTCTGACCTGGTTCTTACACTATACAAGTTTTGTCAAATATCTTTTATCAAGGATGTTTGTCAAAGAATTGTTATGGTGTAATATGCGTCCATGACGTGTTTTCTATGCTATTTTTCTCTATTTCGCATTATTTACATTTATTTACATACTATTTAAAATGGGATTTCATATCTAGCAGAGAATTTCAATATTTTTATGTACCTGACAAAATTGTATCATATGCAATAGTTCCATGCAAAAATCTATACAAACCTATACAAACTGCATTAGCAATTCCTCATAAAATAATCACATTTGATTTCACTGTGACTGTTTTTCGGAAAAACAGTTGCAAAAAAATGCTCCTATATATTTGAAGTAAAAAAAAATATCTATATAAGACCGTATTAATTAATTAATTTATATAAAAATATGACGTTTGTCATTTCTTGCACTGTTAACAAAATACTTTTTTTTTCAATTATGTTTTTTTTAAGAAGTCTTAATATTTGAATATGTATGATCTTTTAATCTTTCGGGAGGATGTTGCATTGTTTACCCAATGTATATTTTATTACAAACAAAATACAAATGACATGACATTTTATATACAGTACAAAAAAAAACTAAGTTATATAATTTCGATTTACAACTTTGAGATTGTATGAAATTAAAATTTTGTATATACTTTCTGAAAGATTTTGGATATATGGTAAAGAAATATGGAATTGTGAATTGGTGTTTGTATCATTAAAATGTTTATTACATGTTCTCTTTTTTGAAGATTTTGTTAATAATTTTTTCTAGGAAATTATTTAGAATAGAAATTTGTTTTATTATTAATTATTTTTGGTCTAAATTCTGAACTTGTAAGTTGGATTTACTTACTATACAGGCTGATTCTCAATATATGCGACAAACTTTAAGAGCTGATTCAAGCATCATTAATATATAGGAAAACCCGTTTTTATAAAAATTGTAGTTTTAGTTATTAGTTAACAACAAACACGTTTCGGTAAGAATTGGGTTTTTCCAAAATAAAATAAACAGGAGGTTACCCTAAATTATAAAAAAAAATGTTATTTGGTTTACCTAGAAATAACAATATTGAATGCATGATTAAAAATATTTTGGGAATGCAACTCACGAACACATACGAAATTTCAATTAATTCTGATAGTTGGTTCGCCATGCCACCTACCTTGAAAATTGAAAATAGCCCAGCACGTGATAAAAGAAAAAAAATAAGCTCAAAATAAGAGAATATGCTCATAAGAATAATAATAATCTACCAAGTTTTGTTATTAAAGGTTAAAATAGCACATCTTCGTTGATTTGAAAAGGAAAGTAAAAATTTGTTTTAGTGTTCTGGTTTTAATACATATATTTTTTATTTTGCTTTATTTAATGCATAAAAAAGGTATCAAACGTATCATAGTATGTAGGGTTTTCCGCAAAACCTACTAGTTAGAAGATTTCGCGCTTTATACAAAAACTTTCATTAAAAAATTTGGTATTTACATTAATTTGGTACTTATTTTCCTTCTAATATACCTTTAAGTTTATTTTTTACACCTCGCGGTTAACTATAAGTCGCCATGAACTTAGTTATTTTAAATGGAATATCCTATATTTTATTGAAGAACATGGGTTCTATTAAAAAAAAAATAGTTTTGCAGTTTTTAAAATTCTTTGCTGTCGCTAAACTTTAGTCACCCTGTATGATACGATGGTAAACTATATTTACTACGTTTTGGTGAAACAATGTTAGTACTAGTAGTAGTTATAAAATACGAGACCTCTACCACATCAAATAAATAAAAATTCACATCAATCACGTACAGCAGTGTAAATGTCAAAAAAACGATTTCCGCTGTATTATGAATCCCATTTTTTTTTCAGCGAGAGTTCATAAGTCAGAAAACCTTTAACTAGCTGGTTCCGTGGAAAACCCTCTATAGTTAAGCAAATCTTCTTTCTTTATAATAAGATTTTCTCTGATAAACAAAATTTGAATTTACTTATACTTTCACTTTAGCAAAACGTACAAGGAGAAGCCATCGCCGATCGAGCTGAAAAAAATTGAGGTGATTCTTAAAACCAAAAAAACGGATACGTGTGCGCGGGTTTTTGTAAATTTACCAATCAGAGGTACAAAAAAAATTAAAAACGATATTTTTTTGAACGACAAAAAACACGTTTAATCGTGTAAATTCGTAATTTACATCATTATATTGATAAAAAAACGTTAAATAGCAAGATTTAGCTGTAATAAACTGAGAAAATTCCGCATAAACTCCGTTTGTACTCCCGCGGCCGCACTCATACATCAGTAATTTGAAGTACCAAACAGAACAGCCGCACAGTGGGTAAAATGACTGATTTAAGTGGACAAAAGTCAATCTGGCAGTTGTTCTCCAATGCATGCTGGCTGTTAACTATCTTAGTTGGTTTCTCCAAAAACAGTGTGACAAGTGATGAAAAGTAATTTATAAATACTATGTGACAGTTGGAGTTGTGAATTGACATGTGTTAACATCAATCTCACGCTGTAACATTTTTTTGATTATTGACAATTCAGTCGCGCATACGCTCTTATTAGGAAATGATTGCAACATTGGTAACATGAATGCTCACAAGAATAGGGAAATAACAACTAATAATGATAATATATTTGGAAAAAAAATTAAAATAATCTTCTGCAATGACGTAGATCAACTTCAGAAGAAAAAAAGTATAGAAGTGGCGAGGAGTGGCGCGATGAGCAATGCATGGTTTTAAAGATAATTTAATGTAGTTTCCAAATATGACAATTTTTTTGCTAAAATTTGCTTATTAAATATTTATTATCACTTTTGTTAGGAAAATCGTGAATTGAAAAATAATTTATAGTAAAGGATGTTTTTGGTTTTTTATATAAAACGAATGGTGTTTCTTTTTGTATGGGGGAAGGATTACTTTGTTAGTTATAGTAAGGAGCTCCAATTATACCGTAGTCGACAAATATACGGAGTATACGGATCTTATAATGAGCATAAAGTGACCTTACAATGCGCGCCAATGTCAATCTTGAAACGATACTGGCGCTAGCTTGTGGTGGGAGACCGACTATATGTCCTGTTTCTATTGTTAAATTCGCGCGCTTCTTTCTTACGCTCTGCTTCCTATTACTATAAATAATTTTTGACGATTACAGTATGTTCAAATAAATATTGTTGTTCGCTTCCAGGAGATTAATGTCGTACTCTATTATTATTTTCCTCTCTTACTTTCAAGATAAAAAATAAGTTATTGCTCGCGAAGGAGTTCCAGAACAGCGATGGTCGTGAGTTCCTGCTCGAAGTAAGTCTGGGTTCATCACTAAATTTTCATCGTGGCTTGATAGGGACGATTTCTCTATCTTGCTTGTTCCGGAGGAATCGTATCAAGATCCTTTCCCACGCGTTAGTAGACTAAACCTTTTTGTGACTCTTCCGATAAATCAAAAAGGAGAAAAATTGCACATTTGCTTGATACCTAATTCACGATTCAGGCCAAAGAACTGCAGCAAGTGTTCTTAAAGAAGTTCTTTCATCTCCAAACTCAGCTCTCATGATACGCAATAAAATAAGTCAGCATTCCAAGTGCAATACACCACAATTTTCTCCAGAGGAAGCGTTGGCTATCCTTGTAGACTGCGATTTGAGTAAAGACAGTAATATTTATCTAAAAAAACGTGCTATTGACAAGGGACATGATTTGTTTCCATCTCACCATGGAGTCCAGGATGCAAAGAAGAAATGTTGTGTACAAGATGATACTTCAATCGAGGAAACACGTGCAGAAGTAGGTCTTGGTAGCAGGCCTTGGTAGATCACACAGCTAAGCGATTAGCTATCGTGCAACAACCTGTGCTTCAACAGGTTGTTATAGAAGAAAACTTAATTTTCGAACTGCTTTTTAAATGGGGTTGTGATGGGAGTGGGGCGCATAGTGAGTATAAACAAAAATTCGTTGGTGATAATGGCTCTATGACTGATGAATTTATATTTATGTATTCACTAGTTCCTCTACAGTTGCGCCTCAAAGCCAGCAGTGGATCTTTTTGTGTTGTTTGGCAAAATAACGCCCCAGGTTCTCCCAGGTTTTGTCGGCTAATTAAATTTATGTTTGAGAAAGAGAATGAACATTTGATTAGAAAAGAAACAAATCTTATACTTGAACAAATTTCGAATTTAAATCCCACTACATTAACTATTGACGGAAAAGAAATCAAAATTACACACAAACTATATCTAACTATGACAGACGGAAAAGTTTGCAATGCGTTAACAGGAACAAGGTCGACTCAAAGATGCTAGATTTGTGGCATGACTCCAAAAGATATGAATAATGCAACATCAAATTTTCCTGAGGACATAATAGAAAACTATAGTTTTGGTTTATCCCCGTTGCATGCTCTCATTAGGTCTTTTGAATGTTTAATTCATATTGCTTACCGTTTAGGTTTTCAGAAATGGCGGGTTAGAAGGGATAAAATAAATTTAAAATTATTATTGGTGATGACGACGATAACAGTGATGGGGAAGGAGAGTATGAAAGTGATCAGTAGATAATGAAAAGAACAACGAAAGAGTTACAATCTCAGTTCAGGGTGCAATTGGGGCTTAACATAGATAAACCAAAACAAGGTTTTGGATCTACCAATGACGGAAATTCAGCAAGATGCTTTTTCCGCAGTCCTGAAATATCATCAAAAATCACGGGGATCAACGAAACTTTAATAAAGACGTTCGGCGTAATTTTACAAACGGTATCATCTGGTTATGAGATAAACTTGCATAAATTCGAAAATTACGTGTCCGAAACGAAAAAACTTTATTTAAATCTTTATCCGTGGTACCCAATGCCAGTAACTGTGCATAAATTACTATGCCACGGCCCAGAAATTGCAAAATATCATTTGGTGCCCATCGGAATGCTGACAGAGGAGTCTCAAGAAACTCGTAACAAACAATTGAGAAGTTTCAGACTGTATCATACCCAAAAACACGTACCTCAACGAATCAGGATTTAATAAATATTTTGATGGTACCATCAGATCCAGTTATTGCCAGCTCTAGGCGTCCTACATCAAAGAAATTGAAAATTGATTCAGAAGTACTCCAAATGTTAAAATGCACATTGTATAACACAGGCGACGAAGGATAAATTTTTACTCGG
This sequence comes from Protaetia brevitarsis, assembly GCA_004143645.1. NCBI lineage: Eukaryota > Metazoa > Arthropoda > Insecta > Coleoptera > Scarabaeidae > Protaetia > Protaetia brevitarsis. The sequence continues at coordinate 57,773 of RXPK01003504.1, forward strand.
ATAGACTTTTTGTTATCTTTCACTTGTTTCTTGTGCCTCTGTAATTTAATTCTGCTTTCTTAATTTTTTTTTTCTGAATTATAATATTATTGTGACACTTCACTTGTTTGCTGTTTACCAGTAATTTCTTATAAACACTGTTTCATCTTTACATTTTTCTATACTGAGAGAAGAAGATGTGTTAAATTAACAAAAAAATTGTGATCCAACAAAAAGATTTTGGTTAAATATAGTCAAACAAAAATCATTGTTAAAGTAAAAAAAAACGCGAATGTTAATATAATTGTGTAGATTTGACAATACTTTTAGCATTGTTTGAATACGTCCAAACATGTTTAAACATGTCCAAACATGGTTATGTCTAGCTTGAGTGACGTCTAATGATAAGAAAACCAAAGAGTAAAAACCTCAGTCAAAGTCTAAATGTAATTATTGGTTAACATGTTTCGGCTGACTAGCCATCTTCAGAGCCATGTTAAAGCAGAGACAAAAAATTAAAATCCAGAATTATATTTATTACAATTAATTATAATAATTTTTCCAGTTATTTTTTTAAAACCAAGTTCAAGTATTGTAATATTCTGAATTAATATCACAAATTGTTAGTACTATTAGTGTTATTTAGATATTATTATAAGAATTCATTTATAACTCACAAAATCTTGACGTAGCATCACTTAAACTACTTTTATCGAACTTAGCGACCCCAAAAACATATGAAACGACCATAATATAATTTTGTCCATCTAAATCAGTAATTTTGCCCACTGTGAGCCGCCTGGTCTAGTGGATAGCGCGTTCGATTTCTGAAGTCTGGAGTTCGACGTTGCTGCCATGTTAATTTTTTTTGTTAATAATATATAAATAATTATTAAATTCAATTTTTGCATCTAAATTTATATTGTTGCGACGCGTGAATCGCACAAGAATTAAAATTCAATAGTAAGACATTCAAGATATGAAACATTTTCTATAATGTGAACATTTTACATATTATTGCACCGTGATTATGATTCTGTTTTTTGTTGATTTTTAATTCACGTGTCTCTAAAATGTATATTTAAAGGCAAAAATCAAATTTAATATTATTTGTGTATTATTAACAACAACAACAAAAAAATAACACGACAGCAACCTCGAACGCCAAACTTTACATTTAGCAATTGAGCGCGCTATCCAAGTGGCCCGTTTATTTGATACTATAAATTACTGATGTTATATGAGTGCGAACACGGGAGTACAAATGGAGTTTATGCAGGATTTTTTAAATTTATTACAGCTAAATGTTGCTCCTTTTACATTTCTTATCAATATAATGATGTAAACTACGAATTTACACGATTAAACGCGTTTTTTCGCCGATCAAAAAAATATATAATAATACGTTTTTATTTTTCTTTTGTCCAATTAGAGGCTTATTCACAAAAACGCACGCATAAGTTCATAGTACAGTAAGTACATTTAAAATGTAATGATTATTGCTAATTGCTTTTTTATTTTCAAAACAGATGGCCAAGACAAATGACCAACGCTAATCGATATTTAACCTAACTGTGGGAGAAGCAAAACAATAAGTTATACGTGAACAATTTAGATGAATATGAATTCTGCATGTTAAATTATACAAAGCTGGAGTAAGAAATTTTAAAAAATACATCGTAGTCAAACGAACAATAATTGTAAAAAAAAACATTTGGAAAGTATTTCGTCATAAATTACGGAAGCTGGAAAATTATGAGCCCCGCGTTTTTTTATATATTTGTTAGTATTAGTGTGAGTTCAACATAAGAAAGTTCATGTTATGCATATGTACATTCATATATTAAAAGTGTTACAAGTAACTCGTTAAGTAACTGTATATATTACATTAGATTCTGTAACTCGACAAAAAGACAAAAGAATGCTAATAAAAGAGCGTACTCGGATACGAAACTTGGTTAAGAATATTATACATTACGAATATTAGGTTAAGAAGTTTTCTTCACTAACGTTACAAACCAAATTACTCTCCTAAACATTATAAACTTATCGTTAGCAAACTATTAAATTCAGAAATCTTAGATGCCTATTTAAAAAAAATAAATATGTTTCAGGTTTCGAAAATTTTGATCTATTAGGAGAAAAGCATTCTTAATTTCTTCCTTCATATCAATTAGTGCTTCCGAATTTTTTTTCT
>RXPK01003505.1:0-65291 GCA_004143645.1 Protaetia brevitarsis
GATATTAGAATAATGAGTCGATCAAATGGTGGATTTTTTTAGTAATGCTGCTAAATAATTAGATAGGTTACGGCTAAGGACTGTATACCGGTTTACCGGTTAACCAGTTAACCGGTAAATTCAAATTCAACCGACCAAAAAACGTTCGGTAAATTTTTAATTCGGTAAAAGAAAAATTCATACCAGAAATTTTGTATATTCCTACGAAATATTGTGTTCATGGATATTTAAAGGTCTAAATGGACATTAAAAATAAAAAAAAACAGGTAAGTGCAAGTAACAATATACTCAATATAATTTTATGGGAGCCTGTTTTTTGTTTAATTTTAATTTAAACTTTCTTGAAATTGAGACCGCTGTATCCCCCTAGATAGAGAATATAGAAAAAACTGACAAACATTTTGATTAGAAACGTATAACTCCATTCACCGAGTGTCAGAAAGAGAAGGAATCAAAAAAAAGCAAAAAAAAAATGAAAAAAAAGTCGTGTAGAAATTAAAAGAAAATTGGGGTGTGTTTTGCTACCTGTCTTTGTCAACAAGTGCAATTCTCTCATTTTATGGTTTTTTTGTGTGGATTTTATTTATCTCTCGAAAAAAGTTGAATTAGAATATGTGATTTGTGCTCTGGACGTTTTTTAAATTTTTTAAAGTTTAAAATCGTTTTCCAAAGAGTAAGTAAATGTCTCATTGATTAATATTAAAATAATAATATATAAGAACAACATTTCACGTATTTAAATTAAATAGCAATTTTGAATACACCACAATTATGAGAGGACATTAATGCAACATTATCGTAAAATAACATCAAATTTAACCTTAAATCATTTTGTTTACTTCTAACAACTGTTTAAAATAATTAAATGCAAATATTTATTACAAAATTCTAATATTATGCCTTAAGATTGTGCAAAATATGTATTATAATAGCTTCTAACCCTATTTTCTTGGAGAATTCACATCAACGTCACACATGAAAAAAAAATTACCGGTAATTTACCGTAAACGGTATTTTCATTTTCATTTACCGAAAAACCGGTAAATGAAAAAATCGGTAAATTTACAATCACTAGTTACGGCATGATATTTAGATAGTAGAGTATTTATAAATGAATATTTTACACTCTTTAAGGGTGAGAAGTAGTATTAAATTATAGCTTTTAGCATAGTTGTGGTATATAAATAAATATTTAAAATATAAACTTTTAATTTAATTACTAATGGTTAAAATAGTATGGGCACAAATATAACAAATGATAGGTTATCGATTTACAATTAGGTGACTTAAGTCACAAAGACAGTACTCACATAATTGCGAGTCTAATGTTTTATATTTTTGTTATTATTATTATTAACAATTACAGAGAAATTAATTAGTTAGAATAGAACATTTCAATTGTTATGGAATCCACAGAATACTTGGAATAGGTATCTTTGGGCGCAGCAAGGGTTTAGGATGATTTGTAATTATTTAGCTTTGCATTACATCAATTAATCAAATTTCTCAAACTACTAAATAAATCATTTCTTCTTTTTAATTCCAGATAAAATAATATGCAAGAGCTAAAAAATTGAATTGGATATGTACACTAGCGACACTTTCTAATTGTACGACCTACAGGGTAAAATAGAGCCCATATCTTAAACGTGGATGTAGACGGATTTATGCAGTAAATGGCCGCTTCGAATATGTAAACACAGATGTGCGGTCTCTCTGCGCGTATTTTAAAAAAGCTAGAGATGGATTTATTAAGGTGCGAAGTTGAATGCATTCTCTTAGTGTATTTGTTATCTTTGCGTAGGAAATAAATTTATTTGATGTGTTTGAAGTATTTCGAATAGCTGTAGTTGTTATTAAATGGTTTTAAAAAGGTATTTTCATTCTTTACAGTTGAACTATAACTAGGAACCTAAACCAAAGGCATGTTAATTATACAATAAATAGCAATATCAATGGGTTTATTTACTTTTATTCATTTTATACGTTATGCAAATAATAATGAAACTATCAAAATGGATCGCATGAAGACATATACTTGCAAATCAGTTAAAGCACACCTCCGTTATTGAATGAAACACTTTTTTCACATATTACTGAACACATGAAAAAAGTGGTTTCATTCAATCTAGTTAATGCATTAACTAGATTGTGAACAGCCCCTATGCAAGATATTAAAACAATATAGGTAATAAGGATTATTACTACTTCCACTTTTCGTGAAGTGGGTGTTGCGCCAATTAATTTATTAAATGCAGAGAAATTTGTAGTAAATTTCGTTATTGACAGAAATGCATGTTTTGTTTTCCCTGCAGCGTTACCCAAATATGCTTATATTTTTAATCTAATTAATGTCATGATGATTCATATCCTATTTTTTAACTCGCTCCGGGCTTCCTTCCTTTAACATTAAATAATAAAGGAGTATGGCGAGGATGCATTCAAAACCATGATTTTTATATCAGATTATCAGATATTAGAAGGAAAAGCCTCTACACTCGTCAGAAATATTTTTTATTGTTATATAGTAATGGTATGTTTCCATTAATATTATAATAGCAAGATAAAATAATATTTCGATTATAAATTCCCTAGTTTTCAAACATTTTACCTCAAAAGTCTCAAATATTTTTTCAAAGAAATACAAAATTTAAATTAGTACTAAATTGAACAGTAGTGATAGCTATAAATACAAATGCAGGTTTAAATTAGTAATTAATGATTAGTTTATATAAATATTTAATTCTTCATTATGTTAATATCGAAAAAAGGAGCCGCGGCGAATTTAAAATAGTTATGAAAACAATCATTATGAATCAATTGGATTAAAAACACAACACATATTTGGTAAAGATGTAGGAATGTGTAAAGAAAACAAACATTCTGTTTTTGTATACAATATTATATTTAGGTAAGTAAATGAAAAAAATTCGTATGTGCTAACCGAGTAGGTCGGCAGGCAATAAGTATGCGCCTTTGATGTATTTAATTCCTCTCTATTTTATAAGATCAATGTTTTTTTCTATGTTTATTTACTGCATTCTTCCTTACATTTAAAGTAGATTTACTACAAAAAACACCGAGACCGCACATCTGTGTTTACATATTTCGAAGACGGCAGTGAATGCTAAGTCGTTTACTACCCATGCTACACATTTAGGCTCTGTTTTATGCTGTAGGTCGTACAATTAGAAAGTGTCGCTAGTGTACCTAATTGAGGAGATTGAGATTGAAACCATTATCGAAAAGAGCGGTTAAATGTGTAGACGAAAACGGTAATATTTTTGAACATTTATTACACTAATATTATTATGGTTTTTTTTTACAATTATTTGTTTTATTTAGACATTATTGCTCCCAAAGAAAAAAAAAAGGTTGGTTAAAACTTCTTCTCAAAATATAATTAGATAGATTTTCATAATTAGTATTCGTTTATATAAGGTTTATAAATAACTCAACAATAACAAGCGTCATATATATATAGCTATAGCATATTATGCAACAATTGTGACAGCGTACGCACGTTCTGCATCGTAAGCGTTAAGAAATCAGTTGACAGGAGGATTCCGCGTTTCGAAACCACGTGTTGATATCCCTATACGATTCTATTATTGGCCACCGGGTCCGGTCAAAACAAACCATCAACTGCCGGGAAACTACAAATAAGGCACACTTACACCTGGCTTGCCGTCTTCGGCACATTTCTCGTCTTCACGTTGACGATGGTCGCGTCGACAACAACAACAACAACACACAACAGACACCTCATACCGATGGAGACGCGAATCCGCGAATGGTCAAAAATAAAAAAAGAAGCGAGTCGAATACGATTCGCCGTGTGTCGCTCTGATGCAAATACCGCAACACATTACTATACAAACGCAAAAGGCGAGCAGCAGGGAACACCGGTGACCCGTCCAGAAATGCAACACTAGTAAAACTGAAACATGATGCGGCGAAATAATCAGTGTTTGGCGCAAATTATCGCCCCGTTAACAAACAACATTAGTATATGTATATAAAACGTAAATAAAACTTGACATACCAAGTCGTGTATGGGAACGTGAATATACCGAGCCTTCCAATCCGCTTATTGGGTGACCTCGGCTCGGATATAGATTCCAAAACAATCGCGCAAAGTCCAGGGCGTTGTGTAGGAACCGTGAGGTACAACGTGGTACGTGCGCTCAACGATTTGGAAAAAAAAGAAGATAGCGCTTCGCGATATTGTTATCCGTTCTTTTTTTTCCCTCTTCACCGATGCTGTAAAGTCTTCGCCTGTACCGGTTGGCGGTTTGCAAGCTCGTGGTAGACTGATCTCGAGTTGGAACGCGCTCCGTGGACGTTTTGGAGCAGAGAAAAGTGAGAGACACTCGTCTGTGCGGTATGTGTAGATGTGCGCGAGGTATCTGCCTTTTTGTGTCCCTTAGGCAGGTGGCTGTGTTATTAAAGTATTACGTTCCAGGCCTATGGGGATGTTGCTCCTATTAGGAACTAATAACGGAATATCTGTATACCGAGTGAACGCATGCGAGCCGGGAAGTGTGTAAAATAAAGAGCGAAAAAAAGGCTACATAGAACAAAGCATATGCATGAGTGTTTTACTGTACACAGGGTCGCCCCGTGCGAGTATGCAGGTTATTCCCCGCTCAAAGGCGCCTTCCACAAGGGGCGCCATTTCTACATTGGACATACGTATAATAAATAAGTTACTATTGTATTTGATATCCCTTACGAGATTCGAGTTCACCAAATATTGAATTACAAAAATGCTTATCGAATATCTCGTGTAAGAAATATAACACTCTTTCCATATATCGTAGGCATAGTCATCTAAAAGTAAATGTAAACATACTAATGCGCTCGACACTTACGTCAGATAATTTATTTTATAGGTATATGGTTCAACACATCAGAAACTAACTAGAACCAAGATTAGTATTCGCACAGTTACAAATAATCTTGAAATAGTTACGAAACAATTAGAAACTCATAGAACAGATAAATATTTCGAAAAAATCATAACTTCAGCAAGCGAAATTGCAAACAGTACACTCAGAAAAGTTAATACTGTGTTGAATTGACAAAATGATCATTATTGAATTTTTTTAAGTTAAACCAAAGTCATTTCTCGAGTTCTATAAAGAAAGAATTTAGATTGAAACGGTTTAATTAAATTACGGTTTGAACTTGTTCCAATTAAGAATGAAAATGGTTTCTTCAATATTACTAGAAAGTTAATACGTTTTTTCCATTCAACTAAAAATGCGTTTTGGGTTGTAGAAATTGAAAAATATCAGTGCTGATAGTAGCACTTCAATTTTTGTAGCAATTTTTTCTATATATAGCACAGCAAATACGTTGAATACTTACATGTATTACAGAGATTGTCCCATAAATGGCGTTTCTCCTATTTCACTTCAGTAACAGAACATATTTACCACAACTAGAGTGATAAGTACGTTTATAACATATTAATCTGGTATATTTACCAGATAAACGTCTAAAAGGAGCTGTGATCGTTGAAAGTGCGACTTCCTTAACCGCATAGTACAGCGATGGAGTGATTTGCCCGCGATCAACCCCCAATATGCGGAACAAACACTTAGCGTGTTTATAATAACGACCACATATCTCCCTCAAATAAGTACGTTGTTAAAACAAGATGAAAAATTATAGTTCGTTCAATTAAATATTCATCTAAATGGAATATTCCAAATTTGATAAATTGAAGCAAAATATATATTTGAACTAATTAAGAGGATTTGGTTAATTTGACTTAAATTTTGCTTATCGTAACTAAATCATTTCAACAATTATTTTTCACGTGATACGTTTGAAAGGGTTGGATTGAACTCTAGCTAGGATAACAATATAAATTTGTTGTACTAACAACACAATACCTAACAATTTTTTTTCGTTCCTGCAACAAAAAATTTTGGTCCACTATATTCAACCAAACAGCATTTTTAAATTAACTAAAAGTTGGTTAACTCAATGCAGGTACTTTTCTGAGTGTATAAATGTGGACACTGTTTTTCCAGAAATTCGGCAAAGAATAAAAAAAAGAATGTTTGGAAATGAAGGTGCAGATGAGCCTATGTGATCCAAAAACAAATTTTAAGGTACAGTCCTTTTTCTCAGTTTTAAATACAACAATATCATCAATTAAGGAAAGATTTTTACAATAATTAAAACAACATTAATAAAGATTTTAAAGTTGTACTTGATATAAGTAAATTAAAAGAATGGAATGACGAAGATTTATTACAACATTTTAAAGATTTGCACGTAAAGTTAACAAACGCTAAACAGGAAATTAAAAACATTTTGCATTTTCATCAAAACAGACATGACTCCGCACGATACTTTGAATTACATTTATCACAATAATTTAACTGACACCTATCCAAACATTGTTATTATTCTGAGAATCTATTTAGCTTTACCATCAGTGTCCGTTGCTTCAGAAGAAAGAAGCTTCTCAAAAATAAAATTAATAAAAAAATTATATGCGATCTACAATGTCACAATAACGTCTTGTCGATTTATAAATAATATTAATTAAAAATGCTATTACAGACAGTTTACATATGAGAGATATAATAAAAAAAAATGTTGCCGCCAATATCTATATCGGAGTTTCTATCAAATATATTTTTGACTCTTAATTTACATGTATAAAATTTAACTGATTGATTAAAGAGGGATTTTTAATAATATCTTTGCATTCTGTTATTGAACATGGCTCATCTTTTGGATTAAATACTATGTCTCTGACAGAGCCAATATTTTTGCAATAAAAAAGAACTTACTTCAAATCATGTGCCCCAATCTTGTTGTAACTGGCAAATCCGGAAATTATATATTTCGACAGTATATTTATAACGCAACAGGCCTAAAACATCAGTTGTTTCGTCTGCAGATATCCAAATAAAGTTGTTAGAAATATTAGATTTTATAGGAGCCATTGCTTCGATGTGGCGCTGAGGTAAATATATTTGGCAAAGCCTGGTTTCATGAGGGATATTCCTAGTGGCGTATTTATTTAAAGATTTATGTAAAACAGGATTTTGCAATTTAGACAAAGGAATGTTAACTGCAACAAATGCTTCACATAATATTGAACGGAAGATATCCTCATTGCCAGACTGTTTTTGTTGGTGCACTTTTGTCTGGAATGTGACGTCAAAATATGTTTCTACTAGCAGTGTTTATTGCACCCTCATTTTTTCGTAACTTACCCTCTCAAGTGCATTCTAACAATATTAATAATGAGTGCGTCAACACCCAGTATATTTTCTGAAGGTACAAAGTAATTATATTATCCTTTCTAAAACACAGGCGGAGTAATAAATAGCGGACTTATTATTACTGCATAATAGCGTACATTCAATTTTACTTTATTTCAACTTCAATCAGCAAATTGCAACAATTTTTTACACAAAAACAAAGCTGGAATATAGGAGCATATTTGACGCAAAGTTTGGCGTTTGTGATTCGAAGGAGGATCCCCTTTGTGGGACTCCCTAAAAAATTACAGCGTGTTGTATTTTTTTTTTTTGAATGAGGCCGCTAGCCAAACAATTTTTTTCTATAAAATGTCAAATCGACTGGTTAAAAAGGGACGGAGATAAGAAAAAATTAAGTAGTGTGGGGGTAAGTGCTTCTATCAACCCCCCTGGCAGTTGTAGGGGGCTGAAATTTTGTACAGATCATTACCTTCATAAATCGCCACTTTTTGTGTGGATTTTGTGTGGGCCCCTTTTGACTAGCTTATCCTGCTGCATACCGTTTGGCTTTAGAAATGGTTTTGGAAGAAGGCAAGTGTACAAGCTTTGATACAAAGAGCCTATGATATTGATCAAGATATCTGTATAGTGATAATACGGTACTAATAGCTGATAGTCCAGACCTTTTAAACTGTTCAAAAACAAAAATATTAATAGTGAGCAAAAATAACAATCAATATCCACAACTTGCAATTAACAGTGATACAATACTTTCAGTAACAGACAAAATTACTTGCTTAGGATGTTTCTTGAATAAAAAGTAGGATCAATCACAAATTTATCAAAACGTTACACGTTTTAGGAAAATGAGGGTTTGTCGTATCATCAGGCGGTAGAATTAATAACGGATCAAGGTAATTTATCATATTTACTCATGTAGTATTAGGAAGGTCGATGATTCGCGTTGTGAATGTGGTGGGGTAGGTGCAGCAAAGCGTGGTTTATTTGAGTGTCCACTCACTAATAAGTGGCGGTCGCGCACGGAAGTTAGGGTATTAGTTAAGGGGTTAAATTGGCGGTGATGACAGATATTAGAAATAATAGGTCGGTGGATTTTTTTTAGTAATGCTGCTGTAGAATTAAATAGGTTACGACATGAAATTTAGTTAGTTAGTAGAGATGCAAGTATTTATAAAAGAATATTTCACTTTACTCTGTATATAGTGGTCTGAATTAGTGTTAAATTATAGCTATTAGCATAGTTTCTAAATTAATATTTAAAATACAGAGTTACTATAAAGAAATAAGAACCATTTTGGTATTGTATAAAACAAAAGTTATTTGTATTCAACACGTGCATTTTGATCGTAGGTTGGGGAACTGTAGAAGTTTCGATAGTAAAGTTGGTAGTACTGCGCAAGCATAATAGCTCGAATGGCTACAAACACTACGAGAGAAAGCATTTGCGTGCTTGAATTTGCCCAAAACGAACTCCGTCACTGTTGTCCAACGACATTTTCGAACACGTTTTGGGAAACCACCATCTGCTAGACAGTCGATCTACGATTGGTACCATAAATTTGAAACGACAGCTTGTGTTTATGTAAAGGCAAAAGTTCGGGAAGACCTCGTGTGTTAGAAGAAACAGTGGAACATGTTCGTGCTGTTTACCTACGAAGTCCACAAAAGTCACCAAGACGTGCAAGTTTGGAACTACAAATTCCGCAACCAACTGTGTGGAAAATTTTACGTAAACGACTAAACTGACGCCTTACAGATTGCAGTTGGTACAGCATCTACGGAAGATGACAAGCTTAAGCGTCAAGATTTCTGCAATGAAATGCTGCAACGTAATGAAGATGAGTTTTGCGAGCGGATAATTTTCAGTGACGTGTTAACGTTCCACATAAGTGGCAAGGTGAATAAACACAACGTCCGAATATGGGGGACTGATCCTCCGAGAGTGTTGGTGGAGTATTTGCGTGATTCTCCAAAAGTGAATGTGTTCTGTGCTGCATCTCGCACAAAGGTGTATGGTCCTTTCTTTTTTGAAGAAAACACAGTAACGGGAGCTACATATGATCAAATGTTGATCAATTGGTTGATGCCTCAACTGCTTGAGGACGGGGGGGAACTTTATCTTCCAACAGGATGGAGTACCTCCTCACTGGCACCGTGTGGTTAGAAATTATCTGGACGAAGCACTTCCACAGCGCTGGATAGGCCGTGCAACAACCGATAACCGCGTTCTCGTACGGTGACCACCAAGGAGCCCCGATCTTACACCGTGCAATTTTTTTTCTATGGGGATTTGTGAAAAGCCTGGTTTATGTCTCTCCGCTTCCTAATGATTTAGATGAGTTAAAACAACGCATCACGAGAGCTGTGGAAAGTGTCGATGCAGATATGTTACACCGGGTTTGGAATGAACTAGACTATCGCCTTGATGTGTGCCGTGTGAGAGGAGGAGCCCATATTAAGCACCTATGAGTTCCCAAAGTAAACTGTAAGAATCACTTTATAAAATAGTTTAAACGAATTCATAATAACGTTTAGTTTTGGATTAATAAAACATTGAAAGTGTTTATTTCTTTTGTAGAAACATTGTATAACTCGTTAATTTCATTACTATTGGTTAGAATAATTAGGATTAAGTTATTGTTAAATATTACTGTTGTTTTATTTGTTTTCCCATCATTACCATCCTTCTGCTGTTTCAATTTTAAATTCATGACGATGGAGCAGCTACTTGAAGACGGCTTGACTGTCGGAATTTAGAGAAGGAGGGGATTGCCTTTTCCAAAGTCAGAAAGATAACAATAATAGTAATTTGCTGGCTGTTAGTAACAAAGGTCTGACACTACTTCCTGCTCCCAGAGCATGCTTTTCCGTTACTCCTTGCCGAATGCTAGGAAATAACTAAAGATTTATTATATTTTTGTTATTATTATTAATAACCATAGGGAAGTTATTTAGTTAGAGCAGGAATATTTCAATTGTTATGGAATTCATACAATACTTAGAATAGGTAGCTTGATGTAGTACTTTTAGGTGGAGCACGAGGTTTAGGAAGAATTGTAATTATTTAGCATTTCATAAATAAAGTTTAGGTACTATTAATTGTAGTAGAAACTTGGAGGTTAACAGAAGTAACAAGTAAACGCCACCGATGAATGCTTAAGATTTCATGGATTCGTCATATAACAAATGACATTATAATGGGACGTATAAACAAAGATAAAGAACTTCTACCAACAATTAAATTAGAATACCTTGGTCACATCATGCGCAATAAGAAATATCACCTATTACAACCTGTATTATAAGAAGGGAAAATGGAAGGAAGATGAGGCTTTGGAAAATAAATTTGGTTGTAAATAAAAATCTATAGTCTAATGTGGTCACGAACATCAATTGAATCGGTGAGTTGGAAAAGGGAACATATCAGTATGGCATAAATTCGGACATGTTCCCTTTCCCAACTCACCGATTCAATTGATGATAGGCATTTTAAGAAGATTAAAAATTGAAATTCAAAGCATATTTAATGTTTAACCCAAAAACGTAATCGCAAACAGGCGTAGGTGGTTGCTGTACTATACAGTTTTGCAAAGAGTAAAATGTTTTTTTTCCCCTTTACGGAGGAGTCAAGTAGAACTGCATTTCTTGTTCATAAACACACCAAAATGAATAAATCGTCACTCCACTAGAATAGTTTCATTTCTTATTTACAGCCTGAGCTGAGAAGGAAAATCTTTGTAATAAGATACCGGAACACGCAAGACTACAAGTAAGGCCACCAACGTTTCAATAAATATGCGGGTGTCAAGTGTTTAATCTGCTTCCGGAATATGCGTGGTTAAAAGTAATGACGTCAATAAATTCTAAAAATATATTCAGGATCACTATTACAGTAAGGTATATCTACATATAAACTCTTTCCTTAAATAGAAAATCAAAGAAGTTCTAAAAATACATTATAAAATCAAAATTGTTAAATATTTATTTAAATTCCTCTATTAGATTAAATAAATTTCTATTCCTTTACATACTTACTTACCTGCCTTCTGTACACGATTATGATTATTTAAAGTGATATGTTTATTGGTTTAATGCATGTTAGCATGAACATAGAACATACACATAATATGATGGTGTCTAAAGAAAGTGTGACAAACCGTAAGGATACCATTTACTATCTTGATTATCCTAATTCTAAGAATACGTTGTGTGACCTGCTTCTAATGGTATTTTTATGGAATCGAGATATTGTCCTAGAATTAGAAACGTTTATTCGAGATGTCCTATTATAATAAAATTGATTTAGTGGTCGTTAAGAATGAATTTAAATGACAATAAGAACAATAAAACTGCTATTGCAGTAGAAGCAATAAAAAAAAGTCTGCTTTCACGCTAAGGAATTCCCAAAGCTCTGAGGAAAAAGATTGAAAAAATACGTTTTATCATGTCTGCATTGGGATATTATGTTCTTTGTTATAATTACACACCATTATATGCTATTACCTATACCAGTGATTCTTAACCTTTTGTAAATCAAGAACCCCTTTTTTTAAATTTCTGCAAATCACCAACCCCATATAACTTATATTATAAAAAAGTTTAATGTAATATAGGGTGTATCAAATTAAAAAGTAAATTTTGCTTGGGTGTTAACTACACGACATATAAAGCACAAACCCACCGAAACCGGATTTCATCATTAAAGAATAAAAAAAGTAAAATTTAGAGCCAAAAATTCTTTAGTCCGGGCCTGATGCAAGGAAACGTCATGTTAACCACCCGCTAAACGTGGTATTATGTATAAATACATTGCGCTCATTTAGTATTATTCTTAATGGTATGCCGTAAGTTCATTTAACGTCATTCTGAATAAATAAAGGCCCTTGTAAAAATAGCAAAAACTGAGGCATTTTAAATTTCTTCTTTTTATAAAATAAACATTACTTTTTTGTTAAGAGCATTCTACGTAAGTCTACAAAGTATTATTTTTAATATCCTGATAAGACGTTCGAGTTTCACCGGATATGCGACTTCAGTAGTTACAAAAAACGTAAATATTTTTCTTTTGCTTTGTAGAATCGAGAGTTAGCTGTTAATACACGGTACCACATGAATCTGAGTTATTTCTTTTGGATTTATTTAATCAAATAACGCAAACTGAATTGAATCGGATTACATAGAAATAAATGTAGATACAGAAAATTTGCAAACACGCCTTTTTACTATTATGTCGCGCGAAAATGAATCTATACATTCCCGCGCTTTTGTCGATGCATCAAGCTTCGATTTTCTTTATGTGAAATTATGATGGTCCTGAAAAGGATCGTTTTTTCGAGACGGGTAGAATTTAAATAAAATGTTCGAAGTGGCTTGCACTTCAAGCGGCGATCCATACAAAACTAACAGCGGTAATGGCTGAATGATAGTGGTATGTGGGGGTATACTCGGGACAGCATTTAGGATGGGCACAGGTGCGGCTCTAGCGCACGGCATTTATAAAATATTTTTTTCTCGTTAATGCTTACAGATAGACCCCCTGTGCATTAAGACTTTTTGATTGTATATGATTACAGCTGCTACATATTATTATATTTACCTCTATATCTGATACACCCTGTATAACTTAGAAACTGGGTACATTATTTACCTAGAAAGACAAAAAATGACAATATTTTTACAAAATGAAATTATTTATTGAAAATTTATATTCAATAGTTAAAAAAAAACATTTGACACATTTTAATCAGAATGCTGGTATCTCGCTGATAAACTTACTCATGTTTGGTGTAATATTAGAACTGAATTGAATTGAATATTGCGTGATAGTTTGTAAATTTTCATTACACAGGTTTTAGGTAAGTTTGAAGTAAACATTTAATATTTAAAAATAAACTGTAATTTTGACTTGATAAACGGTGGCTATACAACTCTATTTTTTTTTTTCAATATAGCTTCAACTTTACCCTTGATTTCAAAAATTATTGCTAGACTTATTACTCCATATAGGCTTAAACCGAGAGTGTTTAAATGAGAAAAGGATATCAGACAAATATGCCAGTTTACATAAGCAAGAAAAATTCCAATAATCGCAAGCAAAAATCCAATATCTGTGCCGAGTGCAAGTGCAACTGTAGCATACTGTTATTACATTCTTATACTAGAAAATGCAATGCCATCGTAATCCGCAACAGAGCCAACAGTTGTCCCGAAAAATAATCCCTTTTACGGTACGCCGACAAAGATGCCGCAACTTTTTCGGGTTTTTACATCGCTTTTGATATTTACAATTTCCGCCAAAGGATTAAATGTAAAAATATTTTTCAGAGTCTGCGTACTCGGGAGTAAATTTCTAATTCTCTTGTTTACGTCGAAATTTTGTTTCGATCAACTGTTCGCATTTACGTTCATGGAATTTCACTGGTACATGATCCCTAACGCTATTAACAGCTAGGCAGACATCTATCTACCAACATTGATCGATATTGGTCGGGTAAAAATTTATATTTGAAAGATATCAAATCAGATAATCGCGCTTTTCTTCTATTATTTATTTATACGGCAATAGGTATCTGGAATTACTAGAAATCGTTACTCTTCTATAAATGTAGTCCGGAGCTTAAATAAAGTCAAGAAGTGTCACGACTTCCACTTCAGAAGACAATCGCGAAAAAAAAGTTTGTTAAATTACCTTTTCATCGCATTTGAAAACGTTTAGACGACATTTTTAAAGAACAAAATTTGACACGTACTTCTCCTCGCGGAACACACTTAGGTAACGTGAAAGATCGGACATTTACCAAGTCGATTGTAGCAGGCGTGATGAAATTTATATTCGATAAACAAAGCGTTCGATCGGAACCGGATTCAAAGAGCATATTGCAAGTTATCCATATGGTAAACTTGAATTATCCAGCGTTGCACAACATAGAAACAATAGTGAACATAAAATCGACATAGAAAACCTCGAAATAGTGAAAAATGTACAATCATCGAAAGAGGTATACGCACACGAAACCATATACATGAAAAAAAAATATTCAAATAACTTATTGAATAGGGAAGCAGTATTCCAGTTTGATTTATTGATGAAGGTAGAAAAGAAAAGGTTCACATTCGTCGCTAATTCTTGGTATTTCGAAGAGTCAAGTAGGCGTAGAAAAAGCACTTCTAAGTATGTTTCCTTTTTAGAGGGAGATAACAGTGCAGGTTTAGGTAATAGGTCTTTCTTATTTTTAATTAATTCATTCGGTCTTCTTTTCAAATGGAAATGTAGCTTTTTTGTTTCATTTTTGGATAGACGCTATCATTCACGTAATATTTTTTTTTAGAAGAAACACAAAATTTTTTTGAAGATGACGAGGAATAAAACATTGTGAAGGATTAAGAGGATTTATTATTTTATTTGTGGATATCTAACCTTACAACATGAATCTTCTTCAAAAAGAATTGGAAAAAGTTTCGGAACGCTACATGTGTCCGCATTTCTGGTCAGTTCCTTATAAAAAGAAAAACTGCTTGGAGGTCATAGGATATTTGTTCATTATAACAAGTTTGTACGTTATAAACGGCTGCAGGTTAATCCTATGACATTTCGCGGGACCACACACATACATTACAAGTTGTACATACTTTGCAACCAATTATTGTTATAAGCAATTTACACTATATTTTGTAACAATTTATTGGAACGAGAATTGAAACAATAATAAAAAAAAATATCTTACTTAAAGTTATATAAAATAAACCATATTTTGTGAAAAATATTTTCACATACTATATGAAAGCAAAATACTAAATTATAATTTTTAAGCTACTAATAAATAATTCAATTTAATAAAAAAAAATCTAGAGTTACGTAAAATCAATCATAATTTAAAAATAAAAAAAAATATTTTCAGATACTACATAAAAGCAAAATATTACATTATAATTTTCAATTTTTAGTTATATAATGTACAGTTAATTTATTTTTTTCTTGAATGCGTCATCTTCGGTTTCTTTGTTTTTTTTTTCGTAATTTAATACAAGTCGATATTGGTATGTTAACTATATTTAGCTTTTAATATACATATTATATTTAATATAATAATACAGGTTCGATTTCCAATCTTGTTTTATTTAAATTTGCATTTCGCTACATGTTTCGATCGAGTAGGATCATCTTCGGGCAAAAAAACGTCATAAATATACAAACAATGTGTCAACAAATAATATATAGACTTGTGTTGAAAGATATAATAAAAATAACAATGACAATTACACAAACACGTTAAAATCTACTCAATATCTTAGAGAATAACAACAAAATATTAAATCGAAACATGTAGCGAACTAAAAATTTGAATAAAACAAGATTGCAAATCGAACCTCTGTATTATTCTAATTTAATTATACATCACCTTTTCGTGACTTTATTTATTAAAATATTTGAAAATACACACAGCGAAGAAAATTAAAACTTGCAATTTTAATAATAGACAATATTGAAAAGAATATTATATACTATATTGGCAAGATTTGCACTTTCTTGTCGATTATTTATTGCATTAGCTTTTTTTTTAATTTGAATGAATTCTAAAAAATGTCTTTCTGACATTGTGTGTACACAATCATTATCTAGTACTTCATAAACTACATGTTTTTGTTTTCGAATAATATATAATATCTTTAAATTTTGTTGTATAGAATTGGAAATTTATTTTTTTTCTGAAATTTTATTAATGTATGACACGTGATTATGTTCTGGATTACAAATTTTCCTTGGTGTAAATTGATTGTTTATGTTATTGCAATATTTGTATATTTCTTTTATCAATATTTTATATGAACAATTTTATTGTGGATAATAAATTATGTAATATTAATGTTTCTTTAATGTGTGTAAGATTTTTGATCTATAGGCTATAGTAAATAAGTAATAAATAACTGTCGAATAATGAAATGATTGCGCTTTTTTTAATCGTATGTGGTTTATGCCATTATAATTTAAAATATTATATCAAATGTACCCATTTGATGCTGTAGGATTTTGATAAAATTTAGTTAACATTTTGTCAAAATTGTGTTTTTTTTTTTTGCTGAAGTAAATGTGGATGACAATCATTAGACAACTCAAAGGAAAGACATTACATAGATAAATAATTAACAGGAAGCAAAATAATACACAGATCACAGATACATATGAAGATAATTCCACTCTATTTAATATAGTCTTATTTTATGATTATTATTTTAGAATAACAATAATATATAACAAATAAAAAATACTTTTATTATAAGTAACCCATAAAAATTTAATACTGCTAATTTTCACTTACCTCATAACCTCATTAATCCTCCCTTTGTTTGATTTTATGTTTTTTGACCGAAATGTAATCATAACGAAACAAATATTTTTAAATATTTATTACTAAATGTAAAAAATACACTTGTATTTGTGTAATTTCATTTAAGTTCGCTTTTATTTAATTTTATCTAGGAAGGGGTTAAAATCACAGGTAAACAATCACACATCACAACACCCTTCTTAGTCGCTAAGCCTCGTGAATTAGCGAGATTTTTTTCGTTTGTTTTTAATTTTACAGGTTTTCCGAGCACTTTGTTTATTATTTATTTAAAATATTTAAAGATATACAACACAATATACGTACAAATGTGACGAGGCCTCAGGAGTTTTATTTATAAAACTTAGAAGGGGCCGCTGAGGACATCTGTGGGTAATTCTATAAAATAATTGATTTTAATTTATTATATGGGTTGGTACCTACCTCTTTTTGAGGATTTTAATTAATGATTAAAGTTTAGAAACGAAATAAATTATGAAAAATTTATTATATGTAAACTCCACAGATTATTTTTTTCTAAATATTAGTATTCTTCATAGTAACTGACACAGACGAAAAACGAAAGTCCCTAAATCTGACATTTATTTTATATCTTCTTGATGTTTTGAAGCGTAAACATAACCAACAATAATTGGTGTGATAATTTAATCATGTGATATAGTTTTTTGTATATAAATAGATAATACTGCAGAAAATCTGTTTGCATAATTGTTTTATAATGACGCTCTCTAAATTTTATAAGCGAATGACCATTTTTATTGAAACAAGAAAGATACTTAAATCAACAATTTCTAGTGCTTTTGGAAAATATCTTCTGGTGACAAATACCATTACTTGTGGTGTGTTAATGTTTGCTGGGGATTTGATGCAACAAGAAATAGAATACCAGAGAAAGATGTTGCCCGAAAGATACGATTGGGGTCGGCTTGGTTGGTTATTTCTATTATGATCTACAACCTACAAAAGTTTTAGGTATATTGTTTTTGTAGCACGTATGACCGTTGTGGGTGTTGGATATGGTCCCTTGCATCATTACTTCTATATGGGCATCCACAAACTATGGCCGGTTGTGAATGTACTATCTGTGACAAAGAAAATTATGGCTGATCAATTTATAATGTCTCCGTCCTGTATTGTATATTTTTTTTATGTTGCTGGATTATTGGAGAAGAAAAATATACCAGAGTGTACTGATGAATTACTTGATAAATGTGTGGAGCTGTATGCAGTGAGTTTTATTTTATTTTTCATGTGTAACATCAAATTTATTAACATTATACATACTTTCAGGTTGACTGGTGTGTTTGGCCACCAACGCAATTTATAAATTTCTATTTTTTACCAATGCAATATCAGGTTTTATATATAAATACTATCACAATGCTATACAATGTATTTCTCTCTTATATAAAACATAGAGAAGTGGCACAAGAAAATTTAAAACTATTAAAAAATATACAATAATAGCAACAATTTTCTATGTAGTCGATTTATATTATGTATAGAATGATGAATTTTATTAGGGACAATATTTATTTTTGTTTATTTATTTGTTATATTGTTTATATGTATATATTTAATAAAAAGAATGTGATAACATATTTGTGAAGTTTGTTGATAAGTACTAATTATTTGAATAAATTTCTATAAAGAAGTAATTAATCTTATTTTTTTTTCCAAGTTAGTATGCCAATAAATCCGATTACGACTATGTATTTATCAACGATAATATGGAACGGAAAACAAAAACAAAATTAGAAATAAATTACTAACGATAATTTTTACAAAAATGCAACTGTGACGTCAAAGGCTAAATTACAGAAAAGCTGATAGAGTAAAACCTCTTCGATACACGACAGCAACTGTCGTCTTTTTAAGGTGCATCCATTTTGTAAACAATATTTTCATAACGAAAGAACAGAGTATAATATCTGTCTACAGAAAATAATTAATAAGCATGTTAAACATGATGTTGAATACTATAGAGTAGAGATAACAACGTTAATTGAATTTACTAAGTGTAGATGTGGTGTAGAGTTTGCTGCATAAACAAAATCAACTCGTAATAGAAAGTTGATTCCAAATGAATAAAGCAAATCTAAGGAATTTTCTGTTACCTTTTGGATTCCTTTTTTAATGACTTGTTATAAAACTATATATTATGATGTTAACTAGACATTTTGATTGTATTCCTGCCGGCCCACGAGAATTGAATTCAAAATATTTTTTTTTACTTACCACGGCACAACCAGCGTTGCCAGTTTAATATATTTTCAGTATATCTGTGTTTAAGATTCAATAGATATCAGTAAATTGGGAATAATGAAATAAATCCTGTAGATATCGATAAATATGTATATAGATTGTTTCTTTTTTATATTTACAAGCCCTTTTTTAGTTACTGTTAGAATCAAAGAATGAACAAACAGTCCAGTTTAAGTGGGAGAGAAGACTGTACGCTACTGGGCAAAATTTAAATTTCCCACAATTATTCTTAGTAACTTCAACATTGAAACACGAAATTACCAACAGTTTTGGACTAGATTACTATTTATTTTGATGTCTCTATTACTAAAAATAATTGTGGGAAATTTAAATTTTGCCAAGTGGGACCCTATGCTCAAGGTCCGTATATACAAGGTTACCTCGTAACTTTTCAGCCAATCAAGAGAAAGAGCGCGAACGCGTCATCATGTATGCTGTTTTTAATAAAATAAATGGTGCATATGTAAAAATAAATGGCGATTTGTACTCCCAAACTAAATATTTATGTTTTATGTTTTATAATAAAAAACGGATTTCTACTATTATGTAATAGTAAACACAAGTAAATCAAGTAAAAAAATATTATATAAATATAACACAAAACTTAGAACTACACACATAGAGCATAACATTAAATTAGAAACTAAGAAAAAGTAAAGTAAAATGGTAACGTTGATAACGATTATATATTATTCAAACTAAATATTTATTCTTCCTAATGAAAAAAAACATTTTATTATTATATAATCATAAAATAAGTAAATTGAGCTAACAAAATAACATTAATTTAAAAACTAAGAAAACTAAAAATTTAGAAATACAGACTTATGTAATGTTTTTTTTCTTTCTTTTTGGCAAATTTGCGTCCTTCAGATTTAACTTCTCTCTTTTCAGTGATTTTTTGTTTGTTTTAACTTTAATTTTTTTTTTTAAATCTTAATTTAGAAAATTTTTCAATTAATGTTTTGTCAACAAGAACCTGTCCTGCAATATAGTTTCAGGTTATTATAACAGAATAGCCCAATATTTACTAACCTTTTAATGTAAACAAACACGAGAATGATAGCGAGGCGCGGCATCACAGCGTCATCGTGTATCCACCCTCTCCTTCTATACAGATTACTAAGGAAAGATCTACTATAATATTTTATCAATGTAAACTTGGCAACTCTGGCCATAATCAGAAGTTTCACTCTAGCAACTTGAACAAATATTCTATCCCTTTTCGATTAAATTTTGGCGATATTTATTAACTCTTGGCGATTTTTCGGAGCGATTGTACAATGCTATATTTCTGTATGCAGATTCTTGGAATCGTATAAACAACAAGAAAAAATAAAATGGTGACCATAGGGAATAACACGGGAGTGAAACTTCTGGTTATTCTATATTCTGTGGTGTGAGTACAAGAAGCCGTTTCCCGCGATCCGCTACTGATGAGTAAAGACAAGAACGTGAGTGTTGCTAATTCATATAGCAAGGGGCGTAATGAGTATATTTTTTGCTGTTTTAAGGCCCTTTGATACCTAGCTATTTATTGCGCAATTTATTGGCCAATTTAAAATTGTTACGTGTATAACACGGATTTAATCCAATAAATAGCTAGGTGTAAAATAGCCTTTAGTTAGCTATTTCTGCGTTTATATTTTTACAATATAAATTGTTGTACGTTTCATCCTACTTATTATTTTTTTTACTGAATAAAAGGCAACTAAAACTCAGTGGTATAACAATAAATAAGCAGGCACTGTATATATCATTAACTGCCAAGTTATATTTCCAACCAAACATATAAAGATGGAAAGAAATATTTTTTAAGTAACAAAATTTAATTTTTTTTAATTTTTAGGAACTTTTGGCTAGTGTTGCTCCCACTTGGCAAAATTTAAATTTCCCACAATTGTGGGATCGTTTTGTATTAGATTACTAGTTATTTTGATGTCTTTCCTGTGGAAGTTACTAAAAATAATTTATTATTTTTATATTACCTTATTAAGAGTACCACGTTAGTAGGCATATCTAGCTGTCAATGGGTTATTTTTCATTAGGAAGTCAAGAGAAGGAACAAGAGTTAAGTAGAATAACAAGAATAATTTGTAATTATTTGTTGTTTGTAAACGTGTTAAAATAGATATGTACCTTCACCTAAATATGAACTATTTATTGTACTATTATACCTGCTTTCCTTTTTTTAAAAATCGGAGCTCTCGGGAGACGTGTTTACCAGTGAACACTGTGCTGAGAGTATTTTACGCTAAACATGGAGTACATGTAAGATAATGGATACCCTATGTATTATGTATTACATCTGATGGAAGTCTTATCTACTGCTGCGGTTTGGCACCCGGGTTTCCGGAAATTCAAATTTGTGTTTTTATTTATTCCAAATCATCTGTATCAATGCAATGATAGAGTTTCCACAATTTTAATATTTTATTTTGAAAAGATTGTGTTAATAGAATTGTTTGGTAAGTTTAATGTAATTGTTCTGTTTAAATTTAAATTCATTCAGTTGTACATTTTGCGTTTACCAGTAGTGTATATAGTTCATTGTAATATTCAAGAGATTTTCTTTGCGATTTCATGCGCCGCTTTGGCACGTAATTGTAAATTGTTATACGTATGCGATGTAGGGCCTCTAAAAGGTAGTTCCTTAAACGATGCCGGTGTAAGTACATGTCTTTTATTTTTTTGATGCCATTTTGGTAATTTCATTTTCAATGTTGTTCGTTTAATTTGAAATTTTTATCATCTTTCGAGGAACTCATTAAATAATTGCTGTTGTATTTTGTTTGTGTACACATGTCAGATGTAAGGTCAGTTATTGTAATTTGTTTTAGAAGAAATTGTTTTTTTAGTTTAAAGAGTTTAATTTTCCGTTTCTTAGTTTTCAATTTAGTTTTGAGTAATTAATCACCTCGGATTAGGTGAAAAGAAGCTTTGTGCTTGTGTTTAAATTTCATTATATTAATACATTTGTTTGTCCACGTTTAAATTAATTTTGTGTGTTTGAATTTTGAGACCACGTTGATTTTTTTTTGTGCGAATTGGATTTTCTTCTAGAACAAATCTGTCTTTTGTTTGTTTAGAGGATTTTGAATTGTCCTCTCGTAATTGTAGATTCATGCAGTTTTTGTTTTCGTCCAGGACTTTCAGTCCAAGGTTAAATTTTCTGCAAATTGTAACTAAATGTTTTTTTTCTTTTTTTTTATAAAAATAAAATTTAATGATTGTTAACGTCATTCAAAATTTCTGTTCGTTTATTTTAGATCAAACCTTTTCAATTTTAATAATTAAAGATAGTCAATTTACTTACGCCCACATTTTACTTTTCAAGATTAGTTTAATTCTGAAAGTAACCCTGAGTTTGAGAGCACTTTTGCGCCCTTTAATATTTTTATCCTTTCAGCTAGCTAAATTAATTTTTTCATTTTTAATTTCACTTTTCATTTATGCTGGTGCCATCAGTACACAGCACTACGTTACTGTCTATTACATCTCCAAATGTCCGTGAGGTCTAATGGAGGTTATGGATAACCATAAATAATATCTAATGGATGTATGGTAGACATTTTGTGCTTTGTGGGATATCAATTAGATATATTACATAATAGCATATCCATTAGATGTACTTGGGATGTACTTCTAGAATGTCTATAACGTCTGATGAAGGTTATAGATATCCATAAAGTATATCTAATGGATGTATGGTAGATATTTTGCACTGTGTGGGACTTATCTAGAGCAGACCTTTTTAAGCGTTACATCATGATGATAACTGTTTTCTGAGACGTATATTTTGGAGCGATGAATGCATATTTAATAGAGATGGAGTCTTTAACACTCATGATTTTCACTATTGGGCAGATAAAAGCCGCAACAATTTCGAGAATATGGTGCCCAAAAAAACTATCGTTTGGTTGGGCGTACATGCGCGATAGACTTCCCGCTAGCTGGACCCTCCCGCTGCTCTTAATGTTAGAGAGTATCTGAACGAACATTTTCCAACCAGATGGACTGGTTGTGGTGGTCCAATATGATGGCCCGCTAAGTCACCAGATTTTAATCTATTACACTTTTTGCTGTCTCCCTTATATGCCGATGAAGTTAGGGAACGAATAAGCGCATTTCAGTCTTGGAAATGATGCCAGAAACATTGAAGCGGTAGATTGAAATTATAACGCGAAGGCTGCAATTATGTATCGAAGCCCTCGGCTTTCACTTTCAACATTTAAGGCAATAAAATAAACTGTAAATTTAGTACATGTAATTCATTAATAATTACAATTCTTGTATTGAATTGAAATGCCTTGTTTTACCATTTATTACAGTTAAATAAAATTAATCATAACAACCTTCAAATCAGTTTTTCAGTACAATCTTAAGTAACATACAACAATTTTGCCACATGAAGGTTTACTTTACATCAATCTGGGGAACACAGAGCCAAGATACATAAAAGTGTTAAGATTTTTGATTAAGATCTATACGTATTGCTATAGTCTGGCACCCCGGGTTTCGGAAATTTAAATGTGTATTTTTATTTATTCCAAATCAGCCTTGTCAAAACAATGATAGAGTTTCCACAAGTTTTGTTAAGAATTTTGATTTAATTGTTTGTATCATTTTATTTGGTCAGTTGTGTATAGTAAATTTCATTTATTTGTACATTTTGCGTGTACCAGTATTGTATAGTTTATATGCTAGTTTTTCCTTTGCGTTGCGCTGTGCGTTCATCGCACGAAATTGTAAATTTGTTATATGTGCGATGTTATCCCTTGGAGGCCCAGTTCTTTGAATGATGGCGGCCGTAAGTACATGTTTTTCATTTTTGTTTGCTACCATGTAGGTAATTTTCATTTAATTTTAAATCTTTGTTCGGGTATTTTGATATTAATTCATCCATCAAAGAACTCTTTATTTAATTATTGCTGTTTTGTTTAATTGTGTACACGTTTTGAATATTAGATCAGTAATTATTGTAAAATGTTGTAGAAGATTTCGTGTTTTTAGTTTAAAAAGTTTAAATTTTCCGTTTTCTTTTTGTTGATTTGTATTGTATTGTTAATCACCACGGTTAAGGTGAAGTGAAGCTTTGTGCTGTTAAAATTAAATTTCAATTTAAATTATATTTGTTTTTCCACGTGTAAAATTTAGTTTGGTTTAAATTTCGTGACCGCGTGGATATTTTTTGTGAGATTGAGATTTATCTTCTGGAACAAATCTTCCATTTTGTTTGCTAAAGGATTTGCATTGTCCTTTTTAAATTGTAGAGTCATATGCAGGTTTGTTTTATGCCAGAATCTTATATTCAAGGTTTTTATTTACCCTGTAAATTGTATCAAATGTTTTTTTTTCTTTTTTTTTTTAAATAAATCTAATGATTGTAAATATCATTTTAAATAGTTCTTTTATTTTTAGATCTGCCATTTCAATTTTTGGGGATCTTAAGGAAAGAAAATTTTGCAAAAGCCCACTATTAATTTTTAAAAAATTTACTCTGAGATTTAAGAATCTCTGGCGCCCTTTTAAATTCATTTTTGCTGAGCTAGCTAAATTAATTTTGTCATTTTTAATTTCTCTTTACTTATATGCTTGGACCATCAGTTCACAGCAGTATGTACTATATGTAACCCTACACTGTAAAAAAAAATGCAGTAAAATTACATGTAAAATCGTTGGTAACAAAGTTGCCTACAATTTTACAGGTAAATTTGCTTCATAAGGTAAAATTTCTACCATCTAGTAAATTTCACATGCTCATGTGTTTTTCAAAGATTGTACTGTAAAATTCGTATGTAATATTTATATGAACTCTATATTTACCGAACACTGAAGTAATTTTCATATGTATTTTTATAAAGAGAGCAAGCGACTTACCTAATTCTTTTATAGCACCTAATAGGTCAGTACTTGAATCGTTCAACCAGGGATCAAGAATGAACACGCTTACGCGAAACCTACGATTGTTTGTGTCGTCCATGATCATTGAGCCAATAATAAGTTCGACAAACGAATAGAATTACCTACGCGCACAGATAAATAATCCAATAACCAATCACATTGCGGTGTATGATTTTCGTATTTTTCATGATAACAAATAAATATAAAAGATCCTCATATTTTTACAGCAAAATTAATAGTTCACTAGTAAAATTACTTTTAAAGTGCACTAAATACTCCAAAAAAATGACAATTTTACACTTTTAAGTAAATTTTGAGAGTAAATACAAAATTGTACATGTTTTTTCCTGTATTTTCCTTATGAATTTTTGTTACATCTTAAACTTACATGAAAAAGCTATAAATTTTACCGAAATTTCTTTTTCCATGTTAAATATCCTAGAAAAAACATGTAAAACAAAATTTACATGATTTATTGTGGTAAATTCACAACGTTATTACATGTAATATTCTTGATTTACCATGGCAAAATTACTGTAATTTTTTACAGTGTACCCGTCAATTTATGCATACTCTGCACGCATTCCTTAAATTATCTCATAACAAATTGAGATAAGACGAATACTAATTACCGAACAGTAGTAAAAATATTAGATCCAAAAGTATATCAATCGATAAAAATTGATTATTTTCAAATAACAATAAACATCCGTTTTATTGTTTTTATATCCATTACAGATAAATACTTATCATAGTAAATTCTAGAAGGAAAGGTGATAGCATTAAATTAAAAATCAAATCATCTTTATTCAAAATAATAGTTTTTAGTTCTTCAAATATACACAATTTAAGTATTAGATTATTTATTCTATCGCATTTTACACGCCACTTGCGAACAAACACGTTAAATATGATGTTATCGCGATTATTTTCTAATAATAAGAGGAGATAGGAAAGGAACGAAATCTACAAATAAATATGTATGTACCAAATTTAAATTACGAAACAAATTATTTTAGTTTAAAAGTAAGTTCGTCACTCAAGTGAATTTTAGATTTAAGTTGTTCATGAAATGCCATTTCTTTATCTACCAGCCCGAGCATCCGTGATAGCACCCCACAGTTCGATAATCAAATCATCGGTGAAACCGAATTCTTCCAAATCGGAATTGTCAATCGCTTCCGCGAATTCCATCGAGTTGGTCTTCTCAGTTGCCTTTTCCCATATCTGGGTGGCAAGTTCGGCATCGTTTATTCCTAGGAAATTCTCCAGGATGCCGTTGATCTTTTCTAAACCGACGTCCATGATATCGTCCTGAAATACATAAGTATGGTTTAGGTATTTACCTTAATTTTGCAACTTAATTTACCCTTTGTCCGATCACAGCTTGGCCATCGGCTTTGAACCTAAGCGTTTCACGTCCAGTGCCGAAATTGCTGCTCTTGTAACCTCCCTTCTTGCTCTTCGAGTTTATGTTGCTGAAACCGGATTTCAACGGCTCCACTAATCGCACTGTGAACGTTGACTCTTTGGGTATTTCTTTCAGGATTCTTAGCTACTTCGAAATGTCTTTTGCCGATCATGCTTTCGCCATTCAATTTTTCTATGTGATCTCCAACCTGAAACGGTGAAATGCATGGTATTAGTGAAAAATGGTGCAAATTAATCATAAGACAACTTAATTGCACGTTTAGTTGAGCATATAAGTTAGCAGGAATGAAGGTTATTTGTCGAAATTCTGTTTTCTGGTATCGACAGGATGTTTGGTAACTGGATTGCTAAAATTAAATGCCGTATATAATATCGGAACATAAAAAAAAGAATACAAAGAAAGCCTATGCAGCACTTAGAACACATTTTGTTCTGATTAGTGGTTTCGTTTGGTAAATAATGTAAAAATGTAAAATTAAAGCAGCTATGAAAAATAAATTAATACATTTAGTTTCCGTTTACTTTTACTTGATTTTGCGGGTGTAATCAATAAACTTCAACATATGATATTTTTTATAATATATTATTCTGTTAATCATATGCATTGGCTTTGCATTGAAGATTATAATGAAGCTAATAAATTTAGCGAAACCTCAGAATTGAAAAAAAAATACGGATGGATTTCGGATGGATCAGAACAGACATCTTGGAGCGGGTGCCATTGCACCCCTGTCAGCACGCCTACCAAACAGGCAAATCCACTGAGACTGCATTAGTGGAGCTGACGGACCAAATCCAAGATGCCCTGACGAATAAAGAAACCGTAGTGTGCGCCTTTCTAGACATAGAGGGTGCTTTTGACAACACTCCACACGAGCCTGTCAAAAAAGCATTAATTAGTAGGGGGGTAGACGGCGTGACTTCTAGATGGATGTCGCAACTACTGTCTACCAGGTCGATAGAGGCGGAGGTGGGACATAAGACCATCTCGGTTAGTACGACCAGAGGATGCCCACAGGGGGGAGTTACATCCCCACTTATGTGGAGCCTAATAGTAGACGAACTCTTATGCGGACTGACGGATCTAGGCATATCTTGTCAAGGGTATGCTGATGATATTGTCATATACGCAAGAGGCAAATTTGAGAATACCCTCTGTGACATAGTTCAAAGAGGATTGAACTTCCACGAGAAGATGGTGTCAATCGATGGGACTCAATGTCAACCCACTAAGACAACCCTAGTAGCATTTACCAGGAAAAGAAAATCCAATCTTAGAACCATAAAACTGGATGGGCAAAATATAGACTGGAGAGCGGAAGTTAAATATCCAGGCCTTACCCTAGAAAATAAACTTCTATGGAACAAACACGAACTTGAAGTAACCAACAAGGCCAAAAAGCCCTGATGGTGTGCAGAAACTTTGCAGGGAAAATTGGGGATGCAACCCAAAAATACTGCTTTGGATGTATACAGCGATAGTGAGACCGATCATCACCTATGCATCAGTAGCATGGAGCAAAAGAACTAATCTGGCCACCGCGAGAATTAACCTCTCGAAAGTGCAAAGATTAGCATGTGTATGCATAACGGGGGCTATGAGAACCTGCCCAACAGCAGCTATTGAAGTAGTATTGAATCTTGCACCCCTCCACATTGTGGTAGAGGACGTGGCGAAAAGAACCGCACTAAGAATGGTCAAGGAAGGAATGATTAGGCATAGGCCTCAATCTCCTGACGGTGATCAAACCTGGGATATGCCCGGGATGATATGTTAAAAAAATTTAGCTTTGTGAAGGAATTCACCATAAAGCTAAGTAACAGGAGCGAGTGGGATCATAACACCATCTTGAACCTGAATAGAAATGCCATCAAATGGTACACTGATGGCTCCAAAACGACAGAAGGAACTGGAATAGGAATATATGGGCCTAGAACTACATATTTCGAAAGCTTGGGAAAATACCCAAGTATATTTCAGGCGGAAATACACGCTATTGAAAGATGTGTTCAGTTCAATATGGATAGGAACTATTGGAAGCAGGAGATTATCATCATGTCTGATAGTCAAGCAGCCATCAAGGCGCTGAGCTCATATGAAATCAGCTCCAAGATGGTCTGGGAATACCTAGGGAAACTAAATGATCTAGGCAAAAGAAATAAAGTAACCCTCCTGTGGGTTCCGGGTCACACAGGAGTGGAAGGGAACGAAATAACGGATAATCTCGCAAAAAAAGGGTTGGAACGCCTTTTGTAGGGCCTGAACCCTTTTGCGGGTTAAGTAGCAGCACAATACTGAAGAAACTAAAAATAGAAATGGAGCAGAGAAAATCCATTTACTGGAAAAATCTCCAGGGAATGGGGCAAAGTAAAATTCTTCTGGGAACTTATAACCAGAAGAGGTTTACAGAATGCATCAACCTGAGTAAGAACAATGTTTGCATATTAACAGGAATACTTTCAGGCCATTGTAGACTGAAAGGACACCTGAGTAAGCTTGGATTGGAAAAAAATCCTGAATGCAGATTCTGTGGGGAACAGGATGAAACACCCATCCACCTCCTCTCAAACTGTGTAGCACTGTGCAACTCAAGGGCATTGCACCTGGGATCATGTGAAATCGAAGAGGGAGACTTACCTAGACTGGGGCCCTCTGACATCCTACACTTTCTAAAAGGAATAGGATTGGAAGGCCAGCTGTAAAGCAGCAAGAATAGGGGACACAATAGATCTTATAGGTCGCAGTGTAACACCACCCTTCTATATACATACATTCTATATACATACATACGGATGGATTTCCTTATTAATATCAAGAATGTTTTCACCTACCCATGAGAGCATTTTTTTACATGAATAACAAATCACCCAGCTGTTTATTTAAATTTCAAGCAATTCCAAGGTCAACTTCGAGATGATGGGCCATTTTGCTGTCAAATAGGGCTTCATCAAATTCTATCAAACTATTCAACATCGACTATCAGATGAAAAAACTATCTATGTAGTCTAATATGGCATAAATATTATTAAGTTTGCAAACATTATGACATGATGTTGATATTGAAATTAAATCAAAGGCAAATTGTGTGTGTTCCAATCCTTTATTATATTATCTTATTGCGACATGTTTCGGTTTATTAAACCATCATCGGGCAACTATAGATGAAAATGTTTTTGTCAGCAATTACAAAATTGATTTGACATTTAAATTTTTTGTATACAATCTCCTAATTTTGATAATTGAAGTTATTTTTATGTATATATAAATACAAATTTAAGTTATAATTGAAATTCAAAATCTTAAATTTTTTATTTTATAACATGCTAAATATAATAATCTTATGAATAAAATACTTGCTAAAACGTCAAATGTTCGTTTCCTATTTAAGAATGATGCGTCGAAAAATTTTGTAGGTACAATGAGAGAAATTCTTTAAAACCGTTAAAACTAATTAAAACTAAATTAAAAATGATGGAACGTGAAAACAACAACACATTAAAATGTATGTAATTAATGTAAAAATCGCACAATTTTCGCAGCCAATAAAAAAGAAAAACATACAAAACGGCCCGAATGCCAGCCAAGGACGCACTGAAGAACAGATTTGCATATATTTTAAAAAACAATTTATTTTGTGCTGTTTTGAACGTATGTGTGTAAAACATGATTTTAGTAAAATATTTGGAATGTATTTATTGGATGCGTACGTTTGTTTTAAATATTAACTTTGAAAAACATTTAAATGTCAAATCAATTTTGTAATTGCTGACAAAAACATTTTCATCTTATAGTTGCCCGATGATGGTTTAATAAACCGAAACATGTCGCAATAAGATAATATAATAAAAAGGATTGGAACACGAATTTGTCTTTGATTTAATTTCAATATCAACATATATTACACCAATCCCCTGGGACACTATAGACTATTATGACATGAATTAGGAGGAAATTCAAATCGTTCTGTTTCACAAGCAAGCAGTTATAGCTTCTTTTTTAAGTATACAGAATTATTAAAAAAAATGTGGGGTAAAGAAATATTAAAGAAACACAATATCTTGTTTCTTTGTTATGGGAGCTGTCTGAAATAGAGTCTCCAGAAACACTAAACCTCTTGGTTATAATTTTTACAGGTCACTGGTTTTTTAAACGAAATATTCCTAAAGGTTCACTTTTAGCTTGTGAAACGTTATGGACCATAGGTCGGGACTTCCGTGAAAATTTAGACCCAAGGATTAGATTAGATTAGATTAGTATTGGGATTGCCTATGGACCTGTTTCACCGCGACCTCTTTAAATCTATTGTAATCCATTTTTTCCTAGAAGACGCCTCTAATTTTGGATTCTTAATTGGGGTTACTATCTTTAAGAGCGACTTCTTTCTGTAGCTGCTAGCTATGGGGTTCTCCACGCCCATTACTAGAAACCTTGTCCTCGCCAGGCCTTCACATTGGCACAGGACATGAGCTGGTGTTTCTTCCGGCGTCATCTGCCAGGTCTATGTTGTACATATTATCATACAGTGACCAGTCAGAAAACTTACTATCACTTTGACAGTCTTCCTATCTTTATTCTATGGATCTCTAGCAAATTCAGGCCTCTATTCCGTTAGGAACTCTTTCAGCTTAGAGTCCACACTTACGGAACTAATCGCTTTAAGTGTGGACTGACTGTCAGAGCAAATATCGACGCTTTTACCTGGCTCGGTCCATTTTTCTCTTCTTGGATACACTGGTGGATTGCAGCGACCTCAGCTTGGAACACCGTTGTGTTTTTGCTGAAGCTTACCGAAATAGCCTTTTTAGGCCAAAAGAGACCAAGAGTGAGTTATTTTTATTTAAATGGACATGAGGATCTGTAGTATCAGATAGTGACTGGGTATCTTTTACAAAGTAAGTATTAAAGAAAGCATGCGTTTGCCAGGCTATTCTAAGAATAGTTTAAATAGTCACCATAGAAAATTTTCTGAATAATTTGAACCTACATTATAAGATCTAACCATCAGTGATTCATCAGTTATTAGATGAGCTCACAATTCCTTTGCTGAACAACAACTTTGTAAGCTTAACCCGCACGCAAGTCTATAAAAAAAATACTATATTTTATTTTGTTAGTTATCTAATAACCTCGGCTGTTAGATTGAGGCAAGGCGACACAAGAATTTGAATTGGCGGGTGTAGTTAAATGAAATTGATAAAAAAAAAGGTTTTCAAAAAGATTAATGATGGAAAAATTCATTTTGGTTAACTCAGTAAATTTTTACTTTAAGCAATTTTTCTGGGTAATATTTATATTGGCCCACTTCGGACTGTGAAAGGGACTATACTAACTGCCTTTTATCCAGCTGTAAAGACCTTCTGGATTTCAAAAAGTTCGAAAGAAGACAATAAATAAGTTTCAAACAAAGGACATATTTCCCAAATTTTAAACACCAATTCATAAATATTTTGCCCATCATACCTATTGTCGACTCTATCCGTGTACACAGCATATTTCAAAACCAACTAAAAGCCAGACTGAAGCCTAACATATTTAACGTAATTTAGAGCTTTATCAATTAATCGCTAGGCACCCAGCACTTTTGCTACTTGAAATGTCATGCTTCGTCAAGTGCATGCAAACAAACCCATCGATAAGCCGTACGGGCAGTCTAGCATAAAACGGGATACAAACCTGTATGTGAGGTAATTTGTCTACGATTGAGCCTTCCTTTATCCTCTTAATAAAGGCGTATCCAGCACCATTATCGGTTATCGTAAGCCCTAATGCGTCGTCGCTTTTCACTATATCCACTTCTTTCGGTCGACCTGAAACAGAAAAAAGCGAAATGTTTACAGTATTAGAGGAATCGATTCATAAATTATGGCGGAGGGGCTGATATAAAGCCGTTTCATAACGTGTCAGATAACGATGAGAGATGACTGTATAACATACGTCGTCTATGTAATAACAGCGATGATAACATTTTGGTATATCTGAACAGAAGGAGCATTATTGATATTGGCATATCGTAGTTATGATATGGTTAGATTGGATGTAAAACACAACCTGTCCTTAATTATCCGCTTAATATCCATACCTACTAAATTAAATCTCGTTAAGGGCTATTGGAATTATACATATACAGGTGGACCACCATATTCGCGTCGGTTTATATACGGAAAGTGGTAACATATTTTCAAATTGTTTTTGTTAAGGGTTATACGGGTTCAAAAGGACCATATTTAAAAATTATTTTGAAGTATACCGGGTGACTCAAAGAAAAGTTACACACCAAAGTTGTGAAAAATTAAATGGAATACCCTGTAAATTATGGCATATTTTGGTAGTATAGACTAAATAAAGACAAGTTGATGTTAGGTTTCTTATGCCTAACTCAACTCGTTTACTAGATAATTAACTATTCTTCAAAATGTAGACTAAAATTTAAGAGGCATATTTAAGCTAGATATTTTAAACTGTATTTATTTTTTAACTAAAGCCAAAGACTGGATTGCTGAAATGAAATGCCGTATATAATATCGGAACATAAAAAAAGAATACAAAGAAAGCCTATGCAGCACTTAGAACACATTTTGTTCTGATTGGTCGCTTCGCTTGGTAAATAATGTCAAAATGTAAAATTAAAAGCAGCTATGAAAATTAAATTAGTACATTTAGTTTTCGTCTACTTTTATTGGATTTCGAGAGTATAATCAATAAATTTCAACATATGATGCTTTTTTATAATATATTATTCTATTAATCATATGCATTGGCTTTTCATTGAATATTATAATTAAGCTAATAAATTTAGCGAAACCTCAGAATTGAAAAAAAAATACGGATGGATTTCCTTATTAATATCAAGAATGTGTTCACTGACCCATGAGAGTCAACTCCATGAGAGCATTTTTTTGCATGAATAACAAATCACCCAGCTGTTTATTTAAGTTACAAGCTGGTCAACTTCGAGATGATGGGCCATTTTGCTGTCAAATAGGGCTTCATCAAATTCTATCAAACTATTCAACATCGACTGTCAGATG
The DNA here is from genome assembly GCA_004143645.1 of Protaetia brevitarsis. NCBI lineage: Eukaryota > Metazoa > Arthropoda > Insecta > Coleoptera > Scarabaeidae > Protaetia > Protaetia brevitarsis. Next base: position 33,227 of record RXPK01003505.1, read on the forward strand.
AAAAAACTATCTATGCTGGTCTTATATGGAATAAATATTATTAAGTTTGCAAACATTATGACATGAATTAGGAGGAAAGTCAAATCGTTCTGTTTCACAAGCAGGCAGTTATAGCTTATTTTTTTAAATATACAGAATTATTAAAAGAATACCCCATATTCTTCAAGAAATGTTAAAGAAACATAATATCTTGTTTCTTTTTTATGGGAGCCGTCTGAAATAGAGTCTCCGGAAACACTAAGTCTCTTGGTTATAATTTGTACAGGTCACTGGTTTTTTAAACGAATTATTCCTAAAGGTTCACTTTTAGTTTGCGAAACGTTATGGACCGTAGGTCGAGACTTTCGTGAAAATTCAGAACCAGGGATTAGATTAGATTAGATTAGATTAGGATTGGGATTGCTTATGGAGCTGTTTCAACCCGATCTCTTCAGATCTATTGTACTGCCTTTCTTCCTAGAAGACGCCCTCTAATTTTGCATTCTTCTTTAGGCTTATCATCTCTAAAAGCTGGTTCTTTGTGTAGCTGGTTAGCAAGGTTTCTTATATCTAACTCAAGTCGTTTACGAGATAATTAATTATTCTTCAAAATGTAGATCAAAATTTCATACTGCATCGTCCTACATATTTAAGCTAGATATTTTAAACTGTATTTAATTTTTAACTAAAGCGTTAGACTTGATAATAAAATAAAATTAATGTAAAAAAATATAACAACATAAAAAAAATGAACAAAAACATAGTTTTAATTTTCGCTATCTTTAAAGGCAAGTAGCTTTCTTATTTTAAATAGAACATCCTGTATTTATTACCTTATGTAGATTCTAATTTTAACGGTCTGTAAGATTGTATTAATGCTTCCTGTACCTATCTGTTATAGTTTCTTAGTAATTCATTATTTTCTTTTTCAAATATTAATTCCTAGCCAATATTTTTTTTTTTGAAGTAAGCTTAGACAAAACTGCTGTTATCATTCAACGTAGATAGACCATAATAATCAGCCTAACTCTACAACTGGCTTTTCCTACGTACTAATTAAAAATCATACTTAAGTAAACTTCAGAAATGAAAGTAAGAAAAATATTTTTAAAGTGTCCCCATATCCCATAAAAAAATCTGGGCTCGTTAGGTCTGGAGATCTTGCTGGCCAATTCTGTGGACCTCCGCGGCCTATCTACATATTGGGATACTGCCTATCTAAAGTTACTTGCCTTTAAAGATAGCGAAAATTCAAAGTATGTTTTTATTCACCCTGTATAGTTTTTTTGCATTACTTTTATTTTATTATCAAGTCTTTGGATTTAGTTAAAAAATAAATACAGTTTAAAATATCTAGCTTAAATATGCATGATATGCATGCCTCTTAAATATTAGTCTACATTTTGAAGAATAGTTAATTATTTAGTAAACGAGTTGAGTTAGGAATAAGGAACCTAACATCAACTTGTCTTTATTTAGTCTGTACTATCAAAATATGTCATAATATACAGGGTGTTCCATTTAATTTTTAACAACTTTGGCGTGTAACTTTTCTTTGAATCACCCTGTATACTTCAAAATAATTTTGAAATGCGGTCCTTCTGAACATGTATAACCCTTAACAAAAAGAATTGAAAATATGTTACCACTTTTCTTATATAAACCGACGCGAATGTGGTGGCCCACCTGTATATTTTTATGATTTTTATAAAGAATCACCGGCTAATATTTTAATGAATAATAAATATATTTTTTTATTTTTTAATTTGCCTTTTATTTACAGATACCTATCCTTCTGCTTGAGATAGTATTTGAAAATACAATCCCTCTTCGCTAGATGGCTAAAAGCTTATACAAAAGCCTCAGCTCTATCATTGCAGGTCATGTGCATTAGTAATCCTCCCTCTTATAAACCAATCAGTAGTTTTTCTATCAGTAGCAATTAGGTTGCCAAGTTGGCTGTACGTAGTGTTCCTTCTAAATTAATATTGTATATATGTAGTGGTTCACGAATTTTTAAGTTGTTTGCAGTTGATACAGTGGATTTTTTTTTTCATTGTCATTGTAAATAATATAGACCAAATGGGGTATGTATTTCCAACAATGAAATTAAGAAATATTAAACTGATCGCAGGAAGAGAGGGGACAAAATGAAATCTTCAATTTGTGACAACTCATTTTTTTTTTAATAGCAACCAGTAAGTTTCTCCAGAAAGTGGAAATAGTGGAAAGAAGAAGAGTGGTCAATACAAACTTCACTGACAACAGGAAATAATGTCATTGGTACCCCCACTTGTTGATCCTTAAAAAAATTATTTGCTCCTTTGTACATTAAGCTTGGGTTGATGAAAAACTTTGTCAAAAGTATATAAATAAAGATAAAACTAACAGCGGGTTTGATTACAGATCAGACGGCTACTTTGTTGAGGCGCTAAATGGAATTGAAAAAGCAGCATGGTTGTCTTTTACGAAGATTTGCGACGGCTGCTTAGGAAATCGTAAACCCGAAAACTATGTAGAATTGTTAACAATCTGCTTGCCTCATATAAAGCCATGAGTTGCAAAATGAGTCTAAAAGTACACTTTTTTGACTCTCAGTTGGACTTTTCCTCAAAAAACGTTTTTTATGATTAAAATCTATTCATCATTTTCTCCAGAAACGCTTTCTGTACAACTTTATACCAAAGGGATGATTTATTAAAAAATTCAGTCCAAAATACGATGTAAGGCGTTTTCAGTAGTACGTCTTTTGGTATCTTGTGACCTTTGAGGCACAAATAGAGAAATATAATCTGAAATCTGTTATTTTGAAAATTGAAGTTAAATTTGGGGTTATTTACGGTAGCTAATGATAATTATAATCCTGCTTAAATTATTATTCTGAACTACTACTGTTCTAAATAGATTTCTCAAGAATGTTTCCCGTTCTGTTACATTTCATCGTAACTTGATCAATTCATTGTATGTACCACTTCAATACCGCTTATTCCAGTTAAGGCGAAGAAATTGTCATAACCAGGTGACCGACACACATATTACAGAAGATACACTCGATTCGAACAGCAATTAGCGCTAAGGTTTACTTCCTGCATGAACATGTCGCGCAATAAATGTAACCGATTACAGCTATCAACTAGTTTCATATAAGCAGAAAGAATTTTACGAGCGCTGATGTCTCTTGTAATTCTCAACGGTAACAGAATTGTTTCGAACTATTTCGCAACCGTATATCAACGATAATTACTCTATTTTATCGGAATACGGGGAAATAAATTATTGTATTACAAGGAATGACAGACATATCTACTATCTAGGCGGGAAATAAAAACAAGATTGATGTCTCTTACCTTTCTTGTGGGCGAATATAAAATCTTCTAAACCTATTTGTCCGCCCAGCAGGCATTTCATGTCGACTTTATGTGTATTTAACGTGCAGAATAGTATCTGAAAAGGATATGTAAAGTCGTATTAGTCATTGGCGTTAAAATCTAGATGTCGTGTCATGTACGCGTTTACAGTAAATGCAGTATGCATTAGGGTATCGTATTTGCATGTCAAACACGCGAAGGCGATTCTCTCCTATGAGTTTATTGTATCGTAAAATCTCAAGAGGTTATTGTTGGAATAATAAGGAGATATCGTTTGGGCGCATTCATTATTTAGAATTATAAATATTTATTTTCGTATAGGTATGCGAATATGATACATTTATATTGACGTTATCGGTCTTATAGAAGTATTAACGGCCGAGTTTATTGCCATAAACGTATTTAGAGGTCTGTGCATTTAAAATAGAGAGGTAAAACGATTTTGCGTTAGTAATACCGTGATAAACTCAATATTATCCTGGGATTATTTTCTTAAATATCAGCAATAGATTTTATTTGAGTTAAGTAGTAAAGTATATTATTGACTATCCTGACAATAAATAAAAGATTACATTTTCGACATATGGATATAATGGGAAGAAATTTAAGCAGAATTGTAGGAAAGCGCGAGAAGTAAAAAGTATTTTTTAGCTTAGAAAAAACTATATTTGATTTGTAAGTAGAGTTATATTAGTTATATTAGTCTTTAAAATCTGAATGTTGAAAGTTTTATACATAATGTATAATGAGCATGAAATTAATATTTTTTTTTAAAGTATTTATTCTTTCAATATTCCACCTTGAGTGCTAGTAAAGGTGAAGAAGTACCAACAAGCACTAAATAGTTACAGATCACGTTAAATTATGCCAAAATACGAAATACTTGTCCATCACTAAAGCATCTTAGTCTCACAATTAGCGAAATTAAGTGCAGTTACTCTCTGTTGAATGAAAAGAGCAGATATAATGCAAAAATAATAATACTACGTTGCTGAATGCATCAAAGAATTCAACTGTGATTCTTTTTAGTCCTTTAAAGAAATAAACAAATTATGCCAAAATACGAAATACTTGTACATCACTAAAGCATCTTAGTCTCACAATTAGCGAAATTAAGTGCAGTTACTCTCTGTTGAATGAAAAGAGCAGATATAATGCAAAATAAATAATACTACGTTGCTGAATGCATCAAAGAATTCAACTGTGATTCTTTTTAGTCCTTTAAAGAAATAAACAAATTATGCCAAAATACGAAATACTTGTACATCACTAAAGCATCTTTGTCCCACAATTAGCGAAATTATGGTGCAGTTACTCTCTGTTGAATGAAAAAAGCAGATATAATGCAAAATAAATAATACTACGTTGCTAAATGCATCAAAGAATTCAACTGTGATTCTTTTTAGTCCTTTAAAGAAATAAACAAATTTTACCAAGAAATAATGAGTGCCTAGTCTACCCAATCAATTTTGCCACTAATTAGGTTAACGTTTTATGTTATTTTCATATTGATGTTATGAATGTATTAATTTTATAAATACTAAAAATGTAGCAAAAATAAAAATATTATTGGTCTCCATTGGATTGGATAAATGTGTATAAAAATGAATGATAAATATAGTCCTTGCCAATCTTGTTTTATTGAGTATAATCTCTACATGTTTCGGCCTGTACATGTAAAGATTATACTCAATAAAACAAGATTGGAAAGGACTATATTTATCATTCATTTTTATAAAAATAAAAATGTTTACTAAGTAAATTTGAATTGAGTATTTAACAATTAAGTTTTTAAAATACATAACATTAATAAGCCCGAAGTTTTAATTCAAAATTAGAAATAAAAATCGTTATTATTAGAGATGGCTGTTTTTGCCGTTATTCATATTTTTATTATTTATACATATTATGTATGTTGTTCAACTATGCATTAGCTTACTCGAATCGTGAAATTTAGAGTAAATTCATATTATATTTTAAGTCAAAATACATGATTAATTTTAATAGATACTAAATGAATATGAATAATTACAATACAAAGTAGGCTTTTTTATTTAAAAATACACTACCAAATGAGTAGTATATTTTTATTGATAATAATTAAAACCATTGATTATATTATAATATTTTTATAAAAATATGAATTATTTTCTAATTACTAAATCACTATTATTATTCATAATTTATTAGGTTCATGTATTCATATACTGAAAAACCCATTTGGTTGACTTAACCAAAATCTTTGTTTAAATATGAGCAAACAAAATATCGTTGGGCCAAGCAAATAATATTGTTAATAAAATTTGTTTGTTTTACCAATATCTCTAATAGAATTAATCAAATAAAATATTTTGCTCAAATATTATATTTTATTGGGTCAAATGTATGTAATACTTAAAATAACTAATTATTTCATTGAAATAATGAGATATACATATATGTATATAATTCAAATAAAATTTTGTACAATTGATTAAATGGAACATTTACTTCAAACAATAAAATTTATTGACTCAAATAGAAATAGCATACAGGAGGACAAAACATTTTGTAGAAACAATTAGATTTATTTGCTTATTTCAAATATATATTTTTTATAGTAACAATATTTTTCTTTTAAGTAAAATATATATTGTGCTTCACTTTACTAAATATTTAATTGAGGTTATAACCGTGTTTGAGTGATATAGGAGGGGCGCCATCTTTACAACAATGGCTGTATCACATATACCTATTGAACGTAACTATATGGGTAGAAAACTTATAATCCCTAGATTACAAAACCTATTTACAAAAGCGTGAGCTAGGATTGGAAAAAGAAGTAATCTGAACATAATAATTACATTAAATTAACTACAATTATGATTAGCGTAATCCTTATTTCTTAATAATATTCACTTCTCATATTAAACTTATTATTTAAGTGAAATTAATGGTTTGTTAAATTAATAAACTAGAACTAACAAAATAATATGATCGCTTTTTATACCAATTATTTTCTTAATTTTCGCAATATCTCTAAAATAAACGAGATTTTATTAGTTTGAGGATTTGTTTGTTGATTTCATTAACGACAATACGTAAATCTCGAGGGATGTTGGCAGTTGGTGGATATAATTATTACTGCTATGTCGAGAGCCGATGCCCGTCTTAACATTAGCTTTTTGCTTCAGAAACAGCAATTCGTAAATTTTGAGATATGTCCAAGATCTTGGCAGACCGACGTCCTTCTTAAATATCGTCGATTTATCGCTCGAATATATATGTTCCTCTCTAGCTTAATTGGTAGAGCGTTCGTCCGGTAAACGAGAGTATGTAGGTTCGAAACCTAGGTGAGGAGAAAAAATTTTCTTGGGAAAAATTCCTCTTAATTATTACAGTTATTAGCAGAAATACATTAATTTGTTAATTTCTTACTGTAAAAAGCTTGCAATCTTTGCAAATTTGTTTGAGTTAACAAAGTACCGATGTTGTCTCAACAATATGAAAGTAATTGAACCAATCCAACATTTTTACAAAGTTGAACTATATTATTGTGTTAAGACCATATTGAACTAAATAATGTGTTTCAATATATTAATCTTTCTAACCAAATATTTTGTTTCAGTCAATAGTGTACATTTTTTACATATATTTGAAACATCAAAGGGCATGCTTGTTACAAGAAAAATATGCTTAACAAAATATATTTGGTTGGTTTAAATATATTGGTTTTTCAGGGCAGTAACTCGTGTTTTCTCTTACAAAACATTTTCAGGACAGTCATAGTAAATACTTAAATAAATATAAATACTTAATTTCTATTGTAATTCGTCACACTAAGCTGAAATCAAGTATTTTTACATCACAAGTAATGTAAGTTTAGAGTTTAGCCTAACATCTTACAGTAAAGACGCGACTTGTGCAAATTAATGCAATTATGCAAAATATATAGCTAAATAAAATGATTCTGCGCCGGCAAAAATAACCATCTCTAGTTATTATTGTTAACCACATTTTGACGAATAAAGCCAAAATTAACATAGTAGATAAGTAAAATAACTAAGAAAGAAATAATATATCCATGAAACAGAAACAAAAGCAATATTAATTACGATTGAAAGTTTATTGGTTAAAATTTGCTGTAATTCCCAACAGTTTTGAAATCCGGATTGTTTCAAAAAATCCCTCCAGGTAAAGCAAAAAGAGGACAAATCGAAATGCTTGCCTATACCAAGAACGCGTTTTCGACCTGTCGATTGCCGTAATTTAATCATAAGAAGAATGAAAAAATATTATTTCTATTAGTTAACAAAGTCGAGAAATACGCATGCTATTCTGCTGGGCGGTTATGTGTCAGATATATGCTTCGATTTAACATCTCGAATCCATATGCTATCGCTGTCTAACAAAAAAAATATCAGGCTCAATTTAATTCGGCTGAACTATGACTATTCGTCGAACGTTAATAAATCTGTGCTGTGGCTTCTTGCGTAGCTACGCCTAGAGTTGAAGACCTTCCCATTGCCAGTCGCCTAGAATGCAATCAACAGCTCGCGACTTTTCACGCGATATAGGCACGTCACAGAAATATCCAACAGTTGCTATATTTTATATATCTTTATAATTTTAAGAGTTACAAACAGAGCGTTTTTAACGTACTGAAATTATAAAATCATTAACATTTGGGAAGTCTTTAATTCCTTCCGTGAGGGATAAAATTTACATGAAGGAACTTTGGTACTTGAAAAATATTGAAAAGAAATGCTTTTTTTTCTTTTTTGGTCAAAATGTTCTGTAAGTATTTCTTCCCAATTTGCAAAAACTTTTGTTCAATTATATAATTTAAAAGTCGGTTTTTTAAAAGCCGGCAGTTTGCAAGTCACAAAACAAACAAAAATTTCACACAAAATTTAAAATAAAAATAGGATAATGTAAATTCTGAGAAATAATATCTAGTATATATATTAAAGAAGATATATTTAAATTGAATCAATATTGTCGTAGTCTAGCAAGAACCAATTATACTGGACTGCATTTATGGTTTTTTATTTAAATTGGATCATGTAAAAGCAACGTAAAACTTGTAGAAGGTCATTGTACTGCAAAATCCAATTATATCGGAGCGTGTTTAAGATTAAATTTTCTTTCTTGATGGCTAGTATTAGGAAGTAGTAAAAGATGTTGTTGGCTTAAACGTTTCAAGTGTGCTGCTAAACCATACACAGGTTGTATTGTCGTTTTTCTTCTCATAAAATAATTTTATTTTAACACAAAATACATATATACGTATGTATTTTATGTTATATGTGTATATACAAATGTATATATAACGAAGAAGATAATATTATCTTCTTCGTTCGTTAAACTTTTGGTATAAAAGTTGCAAGAGCAAAAGTGTAAATAGTCTGGTTAAAATTACAGATCTCTAAAAACAACTGTCAAATTTTTGGTTTAAAGTGAATACCTTGGGTGGGATGCCGTGTACTGAATTCTAAGATTCTAGAATTTTAAAAATTCTAAAATACAAATATTTATATTATCTTTTTTGTTCCTTAAACTTTTACAAAAATGTTTGGTATAAAAGTTGCAAGAGGAAAAGTGTAAATATTTTGGCTAAAATCCTAGATCTCTAAAAATAACTGAAAAAACAGCAGTTAGTTATATTTTTAAATAGTATTTTATATGTACAAGGCGATTGTTATGTAACATGTACTGAGAAAAATACTGGTCGTAGTATCAATAATCTATATTTATTGAGTGAATTTTCGTCGATAGAACGAAATGTGTCATTGTTTTATAAAATATTATTTACAATCGTTGATTAAGCAATAACAAGATTCATTAATGAAATAAATTCGTTTTCATTATTATAACAAATCATTTTACATTAATCCATTAGATACCTACTATATGTTATAGTAACCATGTTTCATACATTCAATAAAATTTTCCGTAATAATATGAATATGAACGAATATATATTGTTATTTTTGTACAATTTTCATAAAAAAAATATTCGCCATATGAACGCAATAAAGTATTAAATAGTACTCCCTTCGTTATTTTGGTTTGTAATTTATTGCAAGAACGAGCAGATAACATATCTTGATGAAAAGTGTACGTCATGTTGGCTAACGCATTCATTAAATATATGAATAAAAGAAGACAACGAATAGAAATCATTGAAGTGCAGTTATTTACATTTCTATAATAATGTATATTCACAGGTTCAATGAAAATATTTTGAATGCATGTGTTGAATCACGTGCGTCTGCACTGAGAAAAATACTGTGATAGAAACAAACAAAATTCATTGAGTGAATTTTCATTGACGGAACGTAATGTGTCGTTGTCACGATGAAATACGATTTACAATTTGTGATTAACTAATAACAAATTCATTAGTGAAATAAATTAGCTTTTATTATTATAACAAATCATTGCACATTAGTCCATGGATAATATTTTTTATGGTAACTATATTTTCACACGTTCGATAAATAGTTTTCAGTTTTTGAATATGAACGAATATATATATTGTTATTTTTACTTAGAGTTTTCATAAAATTATTAACGATATGAACACAATAAAGTAATAAATAATACTTTCTTCGTTAATACAATGTTTGCGGTTATTGCAAGAACGAGCAGATAGCATACCTTAATGAAAGGTGTACGGCAGTGATTGAATTACAGACTTACGCCGCGGTGACTGACTGAGTGAAAGTTTGGCATGTGGCCCTTAAAGGGCATGCATCTAAACTCGTGATCTCTTAGGAGGAAATCGATAATAACACTATACTGAAGAATGTGTATTTGCTCTTGGAGGAACGCTAAAGACGCTTGGTAGGCAGAAACTTACATTTCTATTCCCTTTTCAGCATGTATGGTGATTCCTCCACAAGAGACCATGAAAGAAATTGCCATGTGGCATTTTACAGTTAATTTTTAGGCATTTTCTTTTGACGTTTTTTTTTGGTAATCATCAATGCTTAATATCAATCTAGTTGTTTCTAATATTACTTTTACTGCAATTCAATCATTGTATGCGGCTTTCTTCATTCTTCTACTGGAGTTTACACATAAAATTAATAACTCACGGTCATTTAGTAGACCTAATACAGTTGTTAAAACAAAGCTGGTGTTCATGACAACAATAACATATTTCATTATGTTAATCAAGCTACCATTTCATTTGCAATGATTTTGGTTTCATTAATAGAATTAATGATTTATTACTCAATAAACTCCGTCGTTATTTAATACAATATTTTCATTGATTTGATAAACTCGTTCTTTGCACCAATTTTAATGCATTATTTCATGTGAACAATGATTTCTTTCATTGTTATAGGACCAATCTTTGGTTCTTTTGTTTATGCAAAGCAAACGTTATTAAAACGTGCTTTCGACTCTTCCGTTTTCAGTGCACCAATGTTACTGAAAAGAGGTTGTTCAGAACGACTTCCTCATAATCTTCTATAAAAATACAGCTACACTCTTACTAAGGGAACAATAACAAGGAATTTTCAAATAAATAAAATTAAACCTTTCAGATCCATTAAACTACATAGTTAGAAGATAGCCAATCATAGCCAACAATTGCTGTTTGTTTGACACTGCAGAAAACATTTTAAATAGCAGGAATTTTCAAGAAAAATACTTCTTCAGATGAATCAATGTTTACAACAAATGGCATCGTATCTACACAAAACTATAAACACTGGTCTCAAGAAAATCCACATGTAAATGTACCGGCTGTAATAAGACATGATAAAATTATAGACCCATATTTTTTGACATTAATCGAAATCAACATATTGTGATATAATTTAAAAATCAGATAAACATTTCGATTCAAAGTATCAAGTTGTTTCACAACTGTTAATACAAAAGATACATATCAAGGAAACAGATGATAAATAACTTATATTTCAGAAAAATCATGCTTTAGAAAGAATAAACACTATCAAGCAAAAATATAAATCATCTAATTTATTAAAACAAGTATTTTATAGTCAAATATATGTATGTAATTCAGATATCATCAAAATTTCGTTTTAAATAAAAAAAAATTAATTTAATAAAAAATACATCTGTCAAAGCAGATAAACAGGAATTTTTACAGTTCACACAGTGGTCACACTATCGAAAAATCACAATTTGAAAGGCGCCAAATAAGTTACAATTTGAATATAGTCAAGGTAAGTGATTCTATTCAGATATCGTTATTTCGAATCCTTCAACGACCCTGAGATTAAAAAAAAATATTGACAATTTTAATCAATCAATTTAATTATTTTTTTTTTATTATTTTACAATACATATTTGGAAATGCTCGAAATCTTCTTTTTATCTACAATGAAAGGTGAATTTAGAGGGTTTTATTTTCAGCAAGATAGATGTCCAGCACATTCAACGCGTCTGCTTACAATTTTTTTAAACCAGTACTTTCATGAAAGGTGGATCGGGCGTCATGGCGCAATCCACTGGCCAGCGAGATCACCAGATTTAACCCAAGTAGATTTTTATTTATGAGGTTACCTACAGTGGCCCAGAGTTCAGGGTTAGAGTGCCAAAATGTGCAAATTGTGAAGCAAGCCAAATACAATATTTGTTTTGTATTTAATACTAACTAATAAATAATAGTTTTTGCTGAGATAGTGTCAATCAGTTGTTTCCGAAGCGAATTTAATGAAATTTACTTGATCTTTTTGAAATTTTATATGATATCAAACTTTTTGGGTCTAAACAACTTTTTTTGGCAAGATATTGGTATACTGTGAGCTAAAAAGTATTTTACCCGAGGCAAGATTGACAAAATCAATTCTGAAATTGTACATAACTTTTTATTTTAGATAACTTTATTTAGTAATACCAAATATTATACCAGTATACATATGGTGCAAGAAATGTTCCACTGGCGCACTATAGATGTCACCACCAGTATTTTCTATTTTTGTGCATTTGTAGTGGTAATATATTTCCATAAGAGAATACTTATGGTGCCATCTAGAGTACGCCAGTGGAACATTTCTTTGACCATATATACCGGTACAATATTTGGTAATACTTAGCATACTGCTAACGGAAAGGGTGCTTTTCTTAATAATAATAATTTATTTCGTCCATGGATAAGTACAATAGATGAAGAAATTGGGCATGTCAACAGCAATATAATAACAAAAATAACACAAAAATCTATATTACAAACTACTATAGTTCTTAGATTAACAAATCAAAGTGCCACCAACAACGCGTGTAATCCAATAAAAAAATATAGTGCGCCAAGAACCTAACTCTGGCTTCAGCTATTTGGTCAAGGACAAATTGTTAATATAGCTTCTTCTAGCTTCTCGTAAAAATAGGCGCCCCGCCACATCCCCATCGCGCGCGAGCAATGTGTTGCAAAACTTTTTGCCTGAATTCTCAAATGACGTGGGTTCTATGCTCATGAAGCATAAGTAGATCCCGATGCCGTGTATTACAGTCATGAAATTTTCCAACAGAAAAACTATCTGAGTTGTTATGAACAAACTTGACGCAGTTATAAACATAAAGACCCGATAATGTTATGATATTAAATGTTATAATACTTCCCTGCAGCTTTCAGACGCTTTTAGATTGTAAATTTACTTTACTGATCGTTTTACTTAAATGTTCAGTTTAAGTGGTCCAAGTTAGGTTAGCATCAATACATGTTCCCAAATATTTGAAAACAGACTGTGATACCAAATTAATATTGTTATATAATAATAATAATAATGCCTTTATTGCAGCAATGTCATTATATAATCATATACATGTTATAGAGAGTAGTATTACAGTGCTAGCAACCCTAGGGCGAGATTCAGAAATACTGTTTATATCTAACCCTATATATGGAAAAAAGTATAAGTTTAATATATATGCCTAATAGTAACCTAAAACTATATTCTGCTTGTCCATAAGTTTATATACAAATAAATTAAATTTAAAATATAAGTGTACACAGGTAAAAATTTGAGGAGTGAAATAAGGAGTCTCCGTTTTGGAAATATTTTGTTCCAAAAAGAGTTGCCATAGCTGAAAACAGAAAGTATTTCCTCGGTTTTGTACAAAATCTCAACCACAACGGAGAGATTGAATTTACTCCGCTTTCTAACACGATTTTCAAGGAAGAAATAATCTCCGCTTTCTCTCCGCATCTACACTACCGTATTTAAGCCCTAAATGTGAACAAATATCCCTAACATTGCATTATATTTTCTCCTTCACGGAGGTGATAATTTGTTTACTTAACAGATGTTTCTATTCTAATACTCAACGCCAAAAGGGAACGGATACCTCCGATTGGGAACATTTGTTCTCCAAATCGTAACTGTTTCCCTAAACATTTGAAAATTGCAAGTTTGCATAGGGCATGCGCATTTATTAAAGTGATATTAGTGCAGCGCATGTGCAACAAGTCTGGACGTAGTCACTTTGCAATAGTTCGAGAATGAAGAAGGATATGACGGAATGCACTGTACCTGAAATTTATAAAATACACATCAGAGTAAAGTACGAAAACCATAAAAGATGGGTAAGAGTTATGGGAGCAACATCACCAAGGCAGATGTAGATAAAGCAGGTAAGAAACTTGTGCATCCTTATTTAATTTTCAATCTATGATGTACCAATTTTTAATTGGCCCCCACTACATTCTAGGTGTTAGCTCCTGAATAAAAGCACGTTTATCTTAGCTGAATCCATGGTGTTTCAACTGTGTTGTGCCTTCAACCCACGGTCGGTACCAAACTCAAAGAAGCGACTATATTATGGATAAATTAAAGCAATTCCAATGACGGCTGCTCTGTGACCGCAGAAGAGGACGTGCTCAGTGTGCCTATCCTAGTAATCATTAGGAATATATAAAAAATAATTCAAGAACTTGAGGTTCGACGACATTTTTGATGCATTTTTAATGATAAATAATAGAATAAATGCACTGAGCAAAGGTGCTTCTGTCCACATAGAATAGCCCTCATTGATTAACTCCAATATGATGTTAAACTTAGCTACTATGGAGCTAGGTAACATAAAAATAGAGTTAAAAACCTTCTCACTAGAGAGATATTCTCTTCTCTCTCTGTGGCAGGTACCTTCTTAACGGAAATAAATTCATGTGTAAAGGATGAAATACATTCCGAACGGAGTTAACATGTTTCCGTACCGGAAATAATTGATCCAATATGGAGCAAAATCTTTTCTCTGACGGAGAAAATTATATTCACTGTGGATTATTAATACCGTCCGTTGTTTATTGCGGATGTAATTATTTCCAAGTGGAGTTACTTGCATTAGCAACGGAGATAATTTATCTGATACGATAGTAGTATTGCATACATATGGGGGAAACAACATCCGTTATTCATTTTAATAACAGCAGTAGGAGTTAAAATTTCTCCATTTCGGAAACTTTTACATTTATTGCAAAATAGTAAAACTGCATAAGAGAGACAAATTGGTCCTTAACGCATTAGGTTGCCTCGGTTAAAGATGTTTTTTCCCCTATGGAAAGCAAAATTATCTCTGTATTCCATCCGTTTAGTAGCAAAACATTTAACTCAGAAATGGAGGCTCCTTAAACGGATGGTCGCGAGGGAACACCGGAAAAGAGTTAAAACGGTGTTAGATTCAACTCCGTATTTTTATCTGTGTAGGTATCCATCGTACATCTACAAGTTTGAAAAAAAAAGACAAAAAATTCTTTTGATAATGATTCTACATCGGCAACAGGCAAGGAGATTCCATAAAGGCAGAGCACAGAGACTTTACTGCTCTTGGAACAGTATGTTTCGCAACTTTAACTTAAACTGGTTAATAGGACAAGATTTTAAGTACAGTGGAATACAATTAAATCTGCGGTAAATATTAAATGAGAAAGACCTTGTATACAAGGCTGATCTATGAGGTGGTGGAGATATCAAACCGCAAAACCGCGTAGTGAGGTTGTGTACATCAGTTATATCGTACTTCTAATGGTTTTAAGTGTCTCTGCTTAGTACAAAATCGAACTAAACTGGTTTTCTTTGTATTACGTACAAGATGATTTCTATTTTACCAATCATCGAGTTGATATATTATCCGACGTACTTTAGCTTGCAGTCCAGTTTCGCAATCTGCTTTAATTACAACCATTGCATCATCGGCATACAATACGATCTTTCCGTCAATATAAATCGGTAGCTCGTTCACAAAAATTGTGAAAATAAAAGGACCAAGGACCGAACCTTGACCAATTCCATGATTTAACGTAACTTCTTGACTCATTGTTATCTCCTGTATATCTCAATCCATTGAAATGTTTAGCCCTTTATACTCAATGCGTTTAATTTCTTCAGTGCAAAATATATATTAATTCAATCAATCAGCTTTTTTCATATCGAAAAGCACCGCATGCCGTCTGATTTCCTTCGTCAACTGATTTATTTATACTTTCTAAAAGACAAACGAAAGCAGTCACTGTGGAGTGACCTTTCCTATAACCATTTGATTTGTTTTAGGGCATTATATTTATTAAGGAAAATTAAGAGTTTAGGGAAACGAAAATAGCTTTCGCTCAACTGTAAAAGCTTGTTTGAAATAAAAAATCGAAAGTAATTAAAAACAGGTTCCAGACCAAACAGAATTTATTTCCCAAATATGAAATTTCCACCCACATTTTTTTAGCAATTTAAATTAATCATTCTAATTCGAATACTTCAAGCTCTCGTCGATTTTGCCTTAGTAATGAAGGATTAATTATTTTTAGTTTAATAAAGCTTTCTAAAACAATTTTTTCCTTAACCCTAATCGACTGCACTTGCATGAATAGTGGACTAGTACAGAATTAAAGAGGTAACAAACATATGTTAAAAATGATTTTCAGAATACAAACAAACGTGAGTAAATATATAAACGACATGTTCGACTATCAGTTCCAATTGCACGCCATAAGCTGCGTCATAGATTACAGGAAGCACGCCCCTGATTGTCAGGATGTAGAGAATAGTTCGATTATATACTTACTCGTGGTCACATATAGAGACACGTGAACATACTGGTACACCCGTATATGCGAAAAGATAAAATGGAATACAACAGCTGTCACATGCAAATGCGCGCGTACAATAGTAAAGTATTTGACCTCTGCTTACGCAGTCGTAACCACGACATCGCCAACTGGCAAACGCGGAATGTTCTTTACCAGTTTGGGTTATAGAGTTTATTGATACAATATAAATATCGAACGCTTGTGAGGTGTTGAAATTCATGCATAAATACATTAGGTAGATGGAAAGCATAATGTATCTGGGTACTTGTAAAAAGTAGATTTTTATCGGATTGGAGAAATTGAATACGCTTATCCTATTATGAGGGAGAGTGCATAATTTAGTACGTGCGTCCATTGAGAAATTAACTTTTTATTTCCTGAAACCTACATATATCAAGTGTGAAAGGATGCGCTTAAGTCAAGTATGGCATTTCGCCAGAAAGGCTGAGAAAGTTAAAATCCCAATTTTGTTAATTAGGTATTGCACGAGTATTCCGTATTGTAAGAACAATAATTCTGATTTTGTCATGTTATATTAATCCTTCACGGCATTGCATTAAAAACTGCTATTTACCGAAGATACAAAGTTGTAAAAGATTAATCTATATGAATGATAAACATAAATTTAGCAAACATCTATGATGAAGCAATTACTTTAACTATAACATTTTTTTTTTTGATTTATTAAGCCAATTTTTAACAATTATTGGAAAGGGCTAAAAATTTAATACTATTCTAGGACAGCTAAAAACTCCGCGACAGAGTATACGCAGTGGTGGAGCAATAATTGACGAAATCTTGTCTTGAACACCTTCAAGGAGTCGTAGGCCTGCAAGAATGGGACACCTTTGAGTTACACGAAGCCTACTCAACGGCAAAAGGAAGTTAGAGCCCCTCCTCGTGTTTAAGGAGTAAAATCAGAATTTAAGAGAAAGTTGTCCCGATTGACAAAAGTGTGAGCAAGGATCTCCAGAATGACCTCGGAAGGCAAAGGCAGGATATTAAATTTCTTAAAGAATGGCCTACAGGATTTATTGGTGCCGATACCTGCGATACTGCAAACTCTCGGCTTTTGCGCGATAAAAACATCATACGCGTGAGTAGATGAGCCCCAGAAGATAATTCCATATGTTATTTTTGGAGAACATTTTTAGCATGCTCGCAATAAATAATAATAAATAATAATAATATAATAATAATAATAATACGTAAATGAAAATAAATAAATAAATAAATTGTTCATTCCATTCTGATGTCATTAGTAAAAAAGATACTTTTATTTTCATATTATTGTTTCTATTGGTCCATTTTAGCAAATTAATAGAGCTTTGACTTTTCAGTAACTCATCGTTCAAACGAATATCCACATTATAATCAGCTCTGGACTGGGGGGTACGAAAAAACATGAGGAATGTCTTTGAAGCATTAATAGGGAGTCCATTACAATGAAACTACTGACCGAGCTCCACCAAGAGGGTGTTAGCACGGTCACGGATCTGCGCCGGATCAATTCCAGAAACTACAACTTTAGTATCGTCCACGTATAAAAAATAAAGTCGACTATGTCATTAATAAAAGGAAGGAATAGTACCGGACCCAGAACCGATCCTTGCGGAACACCAAGGTACGTTGGCAAAGTAGAGGAATAGAAGTATTTGATAGCCTTTCTCGACTTAAAAGACTAACATAAGGAACACGATCAGACAAATATAATCGAAACCAATCGACAATCACATCTCTCACGCCATAAAATAAAATTTGTCTAAGAGAACTTGATGATCAACACAATCGCATGCCCTCGTCAAGTTACAGAAGATACCGACGGTCACGGATCTGCGCCGGATCAATTCCAGAAACTACAACTTTAGTATCGTCCACGTATAAAAAATTAAGTCGACTATGTCATTAATAAAAGGAAGGAATAGTACCGGACCCAGAACCGAGAATTAGCAAATATAGTTCAATTCAAATGTGGATATCCCTCGAATGAGATAAGTGTTTTTTCTAACAAAATTGAAATGTGCTGATTTAAACCAATTGCAGCATTGGTGGAATGAATGCAAAAAATTTAAAACAACCATGTAGAAGAAGCTTTGCTTCTTGGCTGGATATATAAATGTAAAATCTTTATTACCAAGGAACAAATAAATGGTATAAGCATTACACTTTTGGTGGATGTGCCGGTAGATTAACAGTTTGAATACATAATGAATGCTGCAATATGTAATATGTGCACTTACCCAAAGGGAAAAAGTAAGACGATAATATAAACACTTTTTTTAATTTTAAACAGAAAGAATGATTTTGGAGTATTAACTAAAGCCGTAAAAGGATGCTAATTTGTTGAGGCTACATATAAAAGCCATACAAATATGCCTTCTAGTAGTTTATCTAACACGAAATACTAATTTGATCATGAAAAGTAACTGTTATTTGAAGAGCTTAACAATGATGCCCTACAAAGAAAAGTGATTGCCCGAATAATTTAAAGTCGACCGATTATTTGTGAACGGGATAATGTTATAAATTTAATTTTTTAATGCCATTATTTTAAAGATTGATCTTATTACGTTGGACTTTCAATATAATATGTGCCGAGCATTGTGACATAAAACAAAATATTGGAAAGACGCGAATAAGAATTACAGATCTATTACTAAACACTCAAAGAATTTAAGCTCCACATGTAGGAATTTTAAGTAATACATGTATCCTACTAGTAACTAACAATAAGTTTATTGTAATGTTAAACTGCTACAATACCCCGCACTAACTTGTGGGATACGTTTTCATGCGCTTTAGACTGTAATCTAGTTCCGCTATAAATATAATTTCCCTGGTCAATCCTTGGTTCGTGGTAGATCGTGGTCATCAATTTAATCGATTTGATAAGTAAATCTTTCGACATATTCTTATCCCATGGCCTTTTTTGTCTGTGACCAATGTTGTTTAACGCCAGTATTTCAAAATATTTCTGGATTCTTCGAAGGTTCTACTATAAATCTGTTTACATCTAATACCCCAGACTCCCTGCCTTGCGCTTCACTGGTTTTTGCTGCACTGGATTCGGGATTAGCATCTTTGGCCTCTTTGGAAGATCCTTGGATTCAACAGTAGTTGATTTCGTGCCCTTTCAAAGAAATGCCTTTGCCTTGAACTAGGATCTTGTGTGTTGGCTGTGGAAAATCATTTATCTCTATCAGTGAAGATTTTCTTCGTGAATTACATGAAATTAGTGGTCCCACTTGGAGCAATCGTTCATCGCAATCACGAGTCGCCTTTGAATCAGATCCATCTGTTCTTAATTCGTCGTTTCTTCCAGAGGACGCTTGTCTATTGTATGTACATGTATATGTCCTTTTAACTCTTGATACTCTTCTTATGATCCTTAGTGGTTTGACTTACGTCTCCCACCTTGGATTTACACGTTTCCTTTCTTTTACGGTTTGGTTTCTGCCCTCTTTTTGATACTTTTGCCTAACTATTGTCACAAGAGTGCATCATTACTACATTTTTGTATATTTTAATAGACTATTAGGTTGCTTAGCTTGATGACAGCACTTACACTAAAGTCTTTGATAATATATATGCATGTGATCGATTGCTACACTGATGGAAGTATCCCTTTTATTTAAAAGGAATTGCATTAAACCAAACGTGTTTGCGATTTCTATATGGCCAATATGAGTTGGTGTTTTCTTGGAAAGGAATATAATTTTAAACCCACCCATTTCTTCGGAAATAATATACTTTTTGTTGAAGCAGTTCATTCTGCTGCAAAGATATTGATAGTTGATTCAAGTTCTCTCTATTTTGAACTTGAAAACTATGCAGATTGGTGGAAAATCGTAAGCATTTTGAATTGAGAAGTTTTTTTTTTTTTTCTTATAACATTTATTCACTTTAGACTTGACTTTTTTATGCGGTTTTACAGATACAACAAAATGCCGTGATCATTTTTGATTGAAATAAAATGAAATATCTTCAAAATTTCCATGCACTCTATATTTGTCATATGTAGAGGACATGCGGTTGGGACATTGTAAGCGTCAAGCCTTTACCCCTGGTATTGAGTGGGTTGATCGCAATGATCATCTTGGCACCATTAGTGGACCATTAAAAGAAGTCGTCCTTTCAATGGTGAGGACTCCTATTAGATGCTTGTGTGGCAAATATACCAGATTATTATGTTATAAACGTATTTGCTACCTTATTTGTGCTAAATATGTTCTGTTACTGGAATGAAATAGGAGATGCGCCATCTATGCGACAATTTCTATATACACATAAGTATATTTGCTGTACAATATGAGAAAAAAACTGCTATACGAAAATAAAATACGATTACTTCAATGTAAATGCTTAGGTTAATTAATAAATACTGCGATTGTTTCAAATAAACTCTCTAACCAAATTAGTTGTTTGATTGAGTACAGGAATATTTTTTAATATTAAATAAATCAACTAATAATTTAGTAATTGTAACCAAATATATGTTAACAAAAATATCTGGTTGGAAACAACAAAATGTCGTTTTTTTCCCGTGTGTAATAGTTTTAAACTTTCAAACATTATACTGTTTGTAAAGTGCATTGACTCATAAGAATGCTGAAAGACTCCAATTGTCCCTGAAATTCCTTCAACCTCGCATGAAAAATATTCCCCTTTGTTTACTATTGTTTGCGTATCTGACACATATGCACGTGGGAATATGAATAAAACTAAAATACTTTCGCGTAAAAAATATTCAGCTTGAATGCAGATGCTTGCATTTTCCGCTAAAAGGTAAAAGTTTTCAATCAATGTTTTCATGCGTGTCTACGTAAATAAACCAAAATGCCGGGTTTTTTTTATTTAAAATACTGTTTGTGATTCAATTAATTACTGTACAAAGACAATGCAACCTTGCATTTACGTCAATTTTTTACCAAACCGAACTGCAGCAATTCTGCCTGTCTTTCTATAGACATATCAAAGCACTTGGATTGCAATAAGATATACAACCATTATTAGACTAAATTTAAGTAAAATAAGTACACGGTACATAAAAATGTTCGTTCGAACTGAAACTTGATCCAACTCTGTTATGAAAGTATACTATTCAGATTCTAATATTTAATTTCGGTATGTAGGTATTTCACCACTGATCATATTTACCTCCTGAGAGGAACATTCTGAAGGAAAATGCTTTGAAGGACTTGTAAAATGCAGAGAGGTCTCCTACATCACCTGGATGGTCTGCCTGTTCATTGTTACATTCTATATCTTATTATTTTTAAAATACATAAAGGTAAAACTAGTACCTAGTAATCTAGTACTCATTTGATATTAACAAACCTGTTCATACAGGATAACTGAACAGTTCAGTTATCCTGAAGAAGCTGTTAGTATGAACAGCGAAACGTCGAGCGAAAGTTTTGACACACGGCGAAACCCGCAAGCTGTTAGTTATAGTTACACCGGCCGTGAAAGCCTACGCAGTGTTATCTCATTTGATATTATTTGAGTAGTTACACTCAAATAATATCAAATGATTAAATCATGACAGTATATATAATAATAACAATATAATATGTGAATGTGTATTATTTTAACTTAAACAGAAGTTATACAGACATTAGAAAATATTAATGAAAACTAAGGTGCATTGCATTTAATTACGGTTACTTTACGTACAAGAACATGTACCTACTTAAAAAGAAAATAGTTTTCCGATAAAACAGCACGCTACTTTTAAATAAAATAATCACTTTTCTGGAAAAAGGTATTCTTTTCGTTCAACATGATTAAAAGCAAAAGTTATAAAACTGTTCATTTAATGCAATTTCTTTTCTCAGTCTACATTAAAACATAAGCAAAATAAAGCATGATACAGTGTTGTGAAAAAATAACAAACCATTTCTATAAGCAACGTTTACTTAATCTCTATTATTTCGTTCTGTAAATTCACCAGTCAAAAGTGAAATTATTTGTTAGTTTTCTGTTTTGAATGTATATCCTTTCTATAAAAGGTTTAAATATTATATCTTAATAAATTTTCTTTGAAATTCTTATAGTTTAATAGTTATTGGTCGCATATTTAATATTAACATTTCGTGAAAGCATGTGCTTGTAAATTTACAGATAAAATTAAACGCGTCACTATAACTATTTCTCTTACCATTGCAGTTTCTCCACACCCTTTACAAATCACTGCCTTTATAAAATTAATGAAGTACATTCTTCGGTATTCATTAAGGAAAAAAAATTAAACACATTAAATATAATTACGTTGTAAACGCCCATAAAAGCCAAATTAAATTATTCACCGTTCAATTCTCGCATTAATATACATAAGCACATAATGACCATCACAGTTTTCTAATAATAAATAGCTACACATTTATAATGCTTCATCTGCATCCTTGAACGGTCATCGCTTTTTTTTAGATAAATGCTTAAAGTTCCATCTTAAAGTTTAATCACTTTTTATTTTATCGATTATACTCCAACTGCACTGGTGTGTATACGAAAACCAGTCGTTAATAATGAATTAAAAACTAGCAATGCCCAGCCTGTTTGGAAATACACCGAGATGCTGTTACAGCCTGTTTATCATCTCCAGTGGTAATTACCGGCATTGTACTGTCGACACGAATCCGTGACTCCTCTGCGCCACATTGAAATGTCAAGCCTCTGTGACCTCCTTCGATCGTTCCAGGAGATATTTTATTTTGGGAAGGAAGTGATAGAGTGCGTGCGCGATTTTATTGAAATTTTCCATCTCCAACAATATCGGAAAAGTATGGCAGAGTTTGTAATGGTAGAGATTGGAAATTGTTTTATTGACACTTCTAACTGGCAAATGTGTGAATATATTTTATAGTTGAAGACACGAGTGGATGAAGGTGTTATCTTACAAAATCAAACTTTTTCAGAAATTAAGTTTTTTTATGTAATTTTTCTCAAAAGTAGTGTAACATAACCCCTTCATACATTTACAAGACTCGAGTGTTCTTGAATTCTGGAATTTTCGATGGTGCTATGTGAAAGATGGGTACAAAACACCTTCACTCATGCAAAAAAGGCAGTTTTTAAAATGCGACATAGCACCTTCATCCATCGTATCTTCAGTATTAAGGTTCAGTAATGTCAAGATGCGAATTTTCACATCCTTCTTCTCCATTTCTTTCTATTGGATTTATTAGGTACATACAAACGAGGGATGTTTCCAAACTCGTGAATGGCCGAAAAAGAAACAAGCATTAATTTTTTTTTTAATTGTGAACTGGATAGAAACGTCAAGTTTTATACCGATATCTATGAACTAGCAAGGAGGGCTCTAAGAGACACTTCATGGGTCCAGAGCCCGCATGTGGGATTACTAAAGATTCCGCAAGAAGGGAGATCTGGACCTGGTTAGATAAAGAAAGTACAAAAAATGGAGGTCGACTGAAGGTCAACTCCATACCAAAACGCTGATAGGGGATGGGGATGGTAGTTTCTCTGATAACCTACTCAAGCGCAGTAAGAAAGAAGTTAAAACCATTACTGGGTTGGTAACTGGACACTGTCCTCTGAAAAGCATCTATACAACACAGGCCGTGTAAGCGAACCATGGTGTAGAAGATGCGAACTACAGGAGGAAACGAGTTTACACGTAATCTGCACATGTGAGGAACTAAAGGTACTCAGGCAGAAATATTTCGGGAGAGATCTATTGGAGCCCTCGAAGGTCCTCAAGTTTCCACTGGGCAAGATACTGGACTTTATAGAGCACACCAAGCTGCTCGAGTGGAAATAAGAGAATCAATAGGGATGGTACAATGAGCATCAAGCTCAAGTGCCCGGACATCAAGTGCCCACTCTAACTTGAATGAATGAATGAATGAATGAATACCGATATCTATGATAGTGATTTGCTTACAGTTAAAAGATTAAATAAGTAAAATGAGGACTACTTATGGATATTCCTACCCTGATAAAACTATGAATTATAAGTGTTCATGGTTATTGAAACAACTTAGAAGATGATTAACGCGATGAAAGCCCAAGTGACGACACAAGAAATTGTTATAAAAGTTAAATTGGCATTATGGAAATGGTCGACTAAAACTGAAGGAGATCGCAAGGAGTTGACCATTCCAAGAATTTAGTAGTAAAATTGTTGTGTTCCACAAGAAACTCCGTGTAGAAACACATCAATAAACCATCTTTTGAATAATAATAATAAGTAGTAATAAGTTCTGTTTGGTGTATTAATTTTAATAACCTAAATTAAAAAAACATAGTTCTAATGTATTTATTTAATGTACTCTACATGCCAAAAAAATGCAACACCTTGAAGGAGGTCAGTCACAAAGCTGAAATCATAGCAAAACAACTGGCAGCATGGAACAAGTCCCTGATAATTAAAGGGCGGAATATATGCAAAGTGCATATATTTGCATATTTTGCATATTTAACAAATTTCACAAAAAATTGCATATTTCGGCAAAAATAAAATTTGTGTGCATATTTTTATGTTTTTCGTTTTATCAAAAGATTAAGTGCGACCCTTGCAGGTAATTGAAATAATTTAAAAGGTGGGTAGGTTTTGTCGACTCACCCGTTTTATTATTATATGGTTTATTGCCGGCATTTATTGGGTGTTTAGGAATTTCCAAGTAATCAGCTTGCCTAATGGAGAGCAGATGTGGTCTATTCTTTTGTATTTATATTGTATAGTTTAGTTTGTCGATAGATTCCAGTGTGAAAAGAGTGATTTCGAAAATATTTTATTTCAAACGTGGATTAAAAATTTTCCTGAGTTGGAGTTTAGTGGGGATACAGTGTTTTGCAAAGTTTGTGCCAAATCATTGTTTGTGAAAATAAGTTCCAAATTGATCAACACTTGAAAACAGCTATACATAAAGCTAAGTTGCAGAAAAATAAATCTGTGCCTTTTCAGCAGTGTGTGTAACCGCATTTCAAAATGTCAAACCAAAGAGTGAAAAGGAGGTGTTTCATCAAGACTTATGCAAAGCTTTAGGCGCAGCAAATATACCTTTGAAGAAACTGCAAAATACACAATTCAGAGATTTTTTGCAAAAATATTGTAATCAAAACATCCCTGACGAATCCACACTTAGAAAGAAGAATGTGCAAACAGTATACGAAACCGTAATGGGAGAAATTAATATATAATACCTTGGCCTTATGACTTACTACCCAAATTAAAATATTGCCAGATCACATCGGTAGATGTTGAAAGAACTTTTTCTTTGTACAAACATATTTTTACAGACAGAAGGCAAACATTTTTATTGGAAAATTTTGAAAAATATATCGTTATAAATGCATTTTATACTATTTCAGGTTGAAAAATTTACCTATTTATGTTTTTCTTTTAATTTTACTTAAAATAAATAATTTTTGTAAGAGTCGGCGTTTCTTTATTTCCATTTTTCCATGTTATATTCAAGGCATATTTCGACAAATAAATGCATATTGTTGCATACTTCAGAGAACAACGATGCATATATATGCGCATATTTTAACTGAATTGACGTGCATATATTCCGCCCTTTACTGATAATCATCTGTCAGAACTTCATATACGAAGATGAAGTAGAAATTTTCCCCTGGCCTGCTTGCTCTCCGGATTTAAACGGGATCGAGCATGTGTGGGATCTGATCGGTTACTACATAAAACGTTTACCATAAGCTGCTGCGTGTGGTAAAAATCGTGTGCCCCTGCAGGAACTTCGTCGTCATCTACAGCAAGCCTGGGATGAAATCCCACAAGACATCATTGATCATCTCATTCAGAGAATTAGACAGTGCATAAACAATCGTGGGGATGTGACATTTTACTGATAAATTTTTGCTGATTGTTGGTATTCTTTTTTTTCCAATTGGTTAAGATTTACTATGAAAGTTAGTAGTTATGACTTTTTGTGACTCAGCTCTTTCAAGGTGTCGCAATTTTTTGTTGGCACGTAGTTTATTTTGAACGCCATGTTTCGATCTAATGATCATCATCAAGTTGAATAAAAACGTCAATAGAAGTTAAAGAAAAGTGAAAAAATATTAGGATGGGTGTCTAGGAGAATAGAGTGATAATTAGACTTTTAGAATAAGTTGATAGTGATTGGCAGGGTAGGTGGGATATTACTTTAAATGGAAGGTGGACTAAGAAATTTATCGGTAACGTACACGTTTTAGGAAAATAAGGTTAATTTGTCGTATCATCTGTTGAATTAATAACGGGCTACGGTAACGTTACGTAATTTTCATGTAGAATTAGGAGGGTTAATGATTCGCATTATGAATGTGGTGGAGGGTGCATGTTAAATGTGGTTAATTTTGGCTAATGTAATAAAAAAAACGTTCAGGGATAAACTTGATAATGATTGGCAGGGTATGTGGGGTACCACTTTCAATTCGCTGGACTAGGAAATTTATCGGTAACATTACACGTTTTAAGGAAATAAGAGTTGTTATTGTAAGTTAGTTACATGGCTATAGCTATCAAAGCCATTGCCAGAAGTGAGAGTTCATAAAAGGTCACAGTAATTTTAAATAATATTTATGGGATTAATTGGGAGGGTTAATGCTTCGCATTGTGAATGTAGTGGGATACATGCAGCGGGGCATGTTTTATTTGAATGTTCACTCGCTGATTAGTGACGGCCGTGTACAGAAGTTAGGGCTTTAGCTAAGGGATTAAATTGGCCACGACGCGAAACAGGTATAGGGATAACGAATTAGATAGTACTACGTAGTACTACGTATTATAAATGAATATTTCACATTCTTTAGAGGTCTGAATCAGTTTCTAAATTATTAGGATAGGACGGGTGTGTAAAATAAATATTTAAAATCTTTTCGAAGCCGTTCTTATTCACAGGTTGTCTAGATTAATTATGATTTATTATCATAAAACAAAAACGTGCATGACACGCGTATACATAAGATAATACGTTTTCTTCGTACTGGATTATTGTCTCTTAAGACAATAGTGAAAGCTCGTTTTGCACAGCTTTATTATAACTTTATAGACATTACAAACTTACATTCTTTATAACATATATTTGTCATTCTCATGGCAAATAAATGCTGTATTGTCTGAGAAGTATGTAAATTTTATATATTTGAATTTATATTCATACACATATATAAGGTCTAGCAAGCAATTAACAAATTTTTTGTTTAGCGTCTGATGGCCGTTCATTTCAAGATTGCAATAAATGCAAATTTAGTATGTATATGAAATGATTCTGATTTGCAATTTTTTAAAGCTTGTTTTATATAAAATGCACGAAAAACTTATTGCTATAGGATTACTAAATGCATTATTCTTAAAAGCAGTATATCTGTCCCTGTCTTGCTAAATTGTTGCCTCTGGATTATCCATAATTTGTAGACTTTTATCATTTTTCAGATTTTCGTGGGCTCGTTTAAGTCTTCCATTACTTCACACCTATTGCAAGTAAACAGATGTTTAAAATCAATGGCATTTTTTCTTTTGTTTGAATGTATTGAATCGATTGGTGACCCGCACTTTTGAAAACTGTTTTGATAATCTCCCAAAAATGTTTTGGTGTTCTTTTCTATTTTAAAGCTACATTTGGGAATGCAATTCCTTGGTAGTTCTTGCAGTCATTCATATCTTTGGCATTGGAATTATCAACCATGTTTTTCACTTACTTGGTATTTCCTCTTCTCGTCACATTGAAGATTCTTTGATGAAATTATTAAATTCGCACAAATATTGCCACAGCTAGTCTTTCTTCGTTTGGTTGCTCTATCGCTTTCATTATTTCTTCATATATTTCCGTTGCTTTCTTATTCTCTAGATCTCAATTTGTAAAATATAATAATAGTTCTTCCAATATTACAAATATCAAGCATGGTGTACCACAGGAATCCGTTCTTGGACCATCTCTGTTTCTAATTTACATCAATGACCTAGAGTATTGTGATATTAACACGGATATTTTCTATTTTCTGATGATACCATAGCTATTAACTCTGACTTCTCAGAAGGGGATCTCAGTGCCAGTACTGAGAACATGGATACTGCTATAAATAATTGGTTTTTAGCCAATAAATTGTGTGTGAATCCAACCAAACTGCAGAGGCAGATACTGTCACTGAGACCAACTGAAAATCACCTAATTAAACCTGTAAGGCTATTCGGTGTATTATTGGATCCGAAGATACTTGGAGAATCATATCGATGATCTGTGTACAAGACTCTCAAGCAAAATTTTGTTGATTAGAACTTTAAAGAATAAATTATCCCCTAATTATTTAATGACAGTATATTTTTCATTTTTTCATTCAGTTATGAGCTATTCCATTTTAGTTTGAGGTCATTCCAGTCATTTATTCAAAGTATTCAAACTGCAAAGAAGATGTTTCAGATTGGTTGCGAATTTAGAGCTGATTGCAGAGAAATTTTTATTAACTTAAAGTTTTAACTACACCATGTGTATATATCTTGGAATGTATCACTTTTATAAAAGAATTTTGATAATTACACTCTTAATAGTGATTTCCATAATTACCCTACTAGATTTAACGAAAATATTAGATTACGTAAACTAAGATTGAAAAGAAGTCAAAATAGCATCAATTATTTTGCCATCAAATTTTTCAATGTCATACCCATCTCCATCAAAATTCATTAAAAAATTACATTAATTAATTAATTCGAAAAGCTTTATTCAGTTGAAGAATTTTTGAATAATAATTTTAGCGATATGATTTAATTTGATCCATCTTTGTAACTATTAATATTTCTATTGTTTCATTCTTTTTTTGCCGTGACGTATGTAAATACTTCGTGTACTAGCATTAATAAACTTTATTATTATTATTATTATTTCTCCTTTCCTATATGCTTTCTTCATCGAATTCATAACTTTTTTAGTGTTTCTTCCAATTTTTTTCGTAGAATTAACCACTGCTTTTTTTCTTTTACCTGCACTCATATAGGTATTTGTACAATGTTTTAGTATTGTTATTGTTGTATTTTTTCATTGTTTGTTAATTTCTTCTCAGTCAAGTGCTTCCTTCCATCAAATGAAATTAAAACTTCAATGTCATTAGGTTAAATGTCGTTAATCTTCTCAATAAACGCGTATGAATTTCTAATTGCCTAATTTAAGAAGTTACATATTTAAGTGGTTGAAGTCGGACAACCATTGAAGCACCAAAGAAATTGTTCTATATCGGTATTGAAGACAATGTGTCTCATACTTTATCCTTCTTTATGTATCTTAGGTAAACAATAAATTATAGATAACAATTAAGTCATCATTAACAATAATCTTACATTCTAATAAGGTCTTTGTGGTTTCCGTGGTAATTTTTTGAGTGGTTAGCATTACATAGAAGCCTTGAAATACAAGGGTATTGACACGATCAAAGTAACCTCCTTTATCTGAGAAACCAATCTTCTTATATTTTGTATTGAAATTATCCAATTTAAGGTTTGAATAGGGGAAAAGGATAAAAATACTCGTTCTTTCCGTTCAACAAAGTGTTTAATATATGATAACTAGTTTCGGCTACTGCCTTGACGTTGATCTGAAGATGGCCAAAAGTAGTCGAAACTAGTTATCATATATTAAACACTTTGTTAAACGGAAAGAACCAGTCTTTGTACCCTTTTCATTAATGACTTCCAATTGTATAAAAACAAACAAAATTAGTAAACTGCATGGCCATGTCCAAATTGAGTTAATGGTTAATGATAAAGAATGACAAGTTTGAAACTCAGTTAATGTTACAGATATATTGGATTTGTAGCCAAAACATGTAAGCCAATATATCTGTAACATTGATTGAGTTTGAAACTTGTTGTTCTTTATCATTAAAATTAGTAAAATTGATAAACAGTTAGTTTATTACTCGCACACAAGATGTGCTAAAGCACCAGTCCTTCACAGACCCTGCCAGTAATCTACGACTGTGTTAAGTAGCTCCAAAGAAAATTTTCATATTTTGGGATTGAGGTGGAATTTGCTGAAACTATAACTCTGATGTTGCGATTAATTTTTTTTTTGTTTTACCACCTACATTAAATTTTTTACAGCACAACATCAACTTGGTGCATCTTACATAGGCAATACTTTATAAACAGTATACATCAATTTATTATTGTAGAATACTAATGATTAGTTACAGTAGGAGTGACATGTTTGCCATTGCATAGTATTTTAGAATATTTTTATGTTTAGTTAGATGTCTAGCATCCGTTGTCTGTAACGATTTATAAAGAATGCTTTTCTAACTGCATAGAATT
This sequence comes from Protaetia brevitarsis, assembly GCA_004143645.1. NCBI lineage: Eukaryota > Metazoa > Arthropoda > Insecta > Coleoptera > Scarabaeidae > Protaetia > Protaetia brevitarsis. The sequence continues at coordinate 63,888 of RXPK01003505.1, forward strand.
TGTCGGTAGTAATTTCACGATAATTATAATTACTTTCACAAAAATTTTTAAATTTGTTTCTGAACATCTTTTCGTGAGAAGAAAGTAAACCCCAGGTATTTTCATATATGGTTATGCCTGCATACCCGCGAAATTGATTATTACTTTAGAAATTGGAAACCTTTCAAAACGGTATTTAAACATGATGAAATAGTTTGTGCAATATATATCTGGTATGTTCCTTTGATGGTAACTATGAATAGATTAATAAATGTAGAAATCACTGTTTCTTAAAATGCCTTCTTCTATGGAAATAATCTGTTTACATTAATGGCTTATAAAGTTCTATAAATGTTATTTACTTATTCGTGCTCATGAAATCAGAGATTATTGCAGAAATCTTTATAAATATTATCATATTAGATATTAACATTTATCAATAGTAGTAATAGAGAAACAAACATGCTAGTGACATTCTCTCTAGCATTTTTTTTAACTTACGTTTTGAAACGGGCAAATTGTGGTTGTTTTATGTTGTTTTACAATTTAGGTTGTCAATTCCTGTATACAAGATAATGGATGGACTGATATTCTTTCTTTTCTTGTGCTAGTGTGATACAGCCGGTGATGATTGTTTAAAGGGAACTTCTGTTTATTTTCATGATCATATGCGACAACAGACAATATATAAATAATATAATAACATATATATATGGGCAGGACAGAATGACTATATGCTCTCTTTTAGTTACAGTTTTTAATATAAACTAATTTTATTATAAACTAATTTACAAAGTAATCGCACTGCTCGAAGTGGCAAGTTAGAAGTTTTTGTGCTCAATAAATTTCTCAGTCAGAAAAATTTGAGACCAGCAATAATACTTTCATGTATGTGTTTAGAAGTAAACTTACAAAGAAAAATCAGATTCTTTTCTTAACAAAAAAGAAAATATCGTCGAAATGGAAGTGCCCCGGTAGACTTTACTTAATTGGAATTTAATGCATAAAAGATAAACAAATTATGAAAATTTCTAATGCTCACTCCAAAACCACTGCACGCCAGTTACCCGTTATCCCTCCACATTGGCGGCTACTTCGTAAAAATCAATCGTATGCAGTGGGGAAACTGTTGTGATAAAAAAGTTCCTAAAAAATACTTATCAAACAAGTAGTAGATGAATATTTGATGGCCATGTCTGTCATGAGAGAAACTTACATTGAGTTTGGATTATATGTAGAACATTATAACGTGATGATTTAAGTAATGCAATTACTTTGTATAAAATAAAATAAATAGTTTCTTCAAGAAACTCGTACTTTATACCACATATCCAAACAAATATTTTTTTGCTATTAAGATAATTTACTTGAAAAGATATTATTTTAAAGAAATAGTTTGGTCGCTTCAAAGAAAACAGTAACAGT